>FXXK01001387.1:98149-198149 GCA_900184695.1 Betula pendula
ATGACAAAAGTCGTTGCTATTAATCGATTATCTGCAACAACATTGTTGTCGTTGCTGATAATCCACTTATCAGCAATGACTTTTGTCGCTACTAATAAGTTTTTATCAATTTTTTTTTTAAAAAAATTACGTTTAGCAATAGCAACGACAAAAGTTGTTGGTATTAATTGATTATCAGCAACGACATTATTGTCGTTTATGATAATCCAATTATTAGCAACGACTAAGTTTCTATCTTTTTTTTTTTTTTTTAAAAAAAAAATTACGTTTAGCAATAGCAACGACAAAAGTCGTTGCTATTAATCGATTATCAGCAACGACGTTATTGTCATTGTTGATAATCCACTTATCACCAACGACTTTTGTTGCTGCTGATAAGTTTTTATCAATTTTTAAAAAATTACTTATCAGCAAGGACTTTTGTCGTTGTTAATGATATATTGTGGTTGTTAATACATTCCCGCTCGGTATTTGCAACCACATATCAGCAACGACTAAAAAGTCGTTGCTGATACAAATTTTTTTTATGGGATCAGCAATCACTTTCAGCAATGCTATATAAGTCGTTTCTAAAAATCAATTATTATCAGCAATGACACTCAAATGTCATTGCTGATAGTATCATTTTTGATAAGTGATTTTTATCAACGACTTTTGAGTCGCTGCTAAAAAAAGTGGTTGCTATTGACCAAATTTCTTGTAGGAAACAACCTGCATGGCTGAAAATCAACATGCTAGAAAATCTAAACTATGTTTCTTTGAAGATGGCTCTGATACCAATTGTTGAGGATCATGTGATAAAAATATATAAAAACTTTAAACATCATCATGTGCAACGAAACAATAAAAAGCATGTGATCGTAGCATACTTCAAGAGGAAACATAGCATTTGATTATTCTAGACAATAGGAAAAACAACAAGTTTGTTGTTACTTACAAATCGTGTGGGCCTCCTTTAGGCATTTAAAAATATTTGCATGGGGCTTTGAATCCTTCTACATGCTTGATGTTGATGATCTTCAAAGGTTGAAGAACAATGCCAAGAACGCCAAGAACTTTTAGATCTTAAAGATCTAAAACACTAGAGAACTTCAAGAACCTTCGAAGAACACGAAAAACGTGAAGAACACAAAGAACAAAGTTTTTCAAACTTCAAATCTTCTTCCTGGTGGCTGAATATGACTGTGAGTCCATTAGAAGCACAAAACTCTCTTGAATATTTTCCAACACCCTCAACTAAATTCTCACTCAATGTTGATACTCTGTGTAGTAGTATCTTTTGATGTAATGGTGTGTCTTGTGCTTCTTATGATCCTTGGAGAGGAGGTGGAGAAAATTCTAAAATCCAATTACGGTATGGAATTGGAAAATAGAATTAAATCAAAATCCAAAAAAAAAAAAGGGATTACTTGCCACTACAGGATTTTTCTTCCAGTGGCCGTCGGCCAAGTGGGGGAGAAAACTCTCCCCTTGGCCGACTTATGGCCATCGGCCATGGGGGGAGATTATTCTTCCCATGGCCGACCTAAGGGCTAGGGATTTTCCCTAGCCCTTGTCTCCCTTTGGACCTAGCTTTGGGCCCCTTTGGTTTTACCTCTTTGGCCCAATGCTCATTCCCTTTGGACCAAGCCTAGGAATTAATTCCTTTGGCCCAAATCTCTCCACATAAGGCTGTTAGAAATAAATTCTCTTATCCAAAGTTTTTAATAAAATAAATTTAAGCTTGAATAAAATTCAAAGCCTAATTTTATTTAATAAAAACAGCCTAAATAAATAAATCCTTTATAAAATATCTGAGGAACATATTTACCTTAGTCAATTTATATCAGCTCAAGAAGGGACCTGAAGAAAAATAGAATTAGTTATTTAATCCCTTGTGAAATCTTATCATCCAATGACTCATCACACCTAACGAAAATCACAGATGATTCTACTAAACAAATGTGACTGCATTCTAATTCATATTTTGACAACATGTAATTAATCCTTCGTGACATACTTATTAAACATAATACCCTTCCGTAGAACTTACTCCATAGTTAAAACAAAGATGATTAACTGTCACTTTGTTATATTATATCTTTTTCCTTGAGTCATCATGGATTCGAACTTCATGTTTTATCTCATTGTACCCTGTGAGATTCATCTCACCCTTATACATCCGTTTTAAGTAAATTCCATCGAAACCCACTCAGGCCTGAGATACAAAATAAAACATTCTTATCAATCGTAAAACAAGGGGAATGTTCCTTATCTCTTTGTTTAACCAACAGAGGATTTGGATTTCTTCTAGAAGAGAGATCTTCCACAATGCTTCATGTCTATCACCCAATGCATGGAGATGTTGACCAAGTCAACTGGTCCTCACTCCATAATTCATCAAAGTGATATTCACTCAGACATCTAATTCACTAACTTCTCAGGATTAAGAGTAATAGTTATAAGTTGTCGTGCATGTACATTTATTCTTTCTAATAATTATTAGAATGAACAATGACTCACGTGGTCCTGTTCAGTGCATAGCCCTGTAATTATCCCACCTTGCTATTACACCATCATGTCAACCTGAAGTCTATCCCCATTTCACTAGATCAAGACAGATCACCATAGTTGACCATGATATAGTGTGACGACCCGATTCATAATTATACTATAGCAATATATATATATATATATATATATTTTGAAAACATACAGTAATCATGAACCAGATCGATCATCATAGGGTGATAGAAACACCTGTCATACATGTATCTCACAATGTATCATGAGATATACATCTATTACATCAGAGTCACATATCACATTATATATAAACTAAGCAGGAGCATTTATATGCCAAGGGAGTAATCAATACACATAGAGCTGACAACATAATTCTAATGATTAAAAATTTACACTGTGACATATACAAAAAGAATGGCTATACAAACGTGTCACATGCGACACAAGCCAATATATAAAATAATGTTTGTAAACACATTACAATCATATACAAAATAATAGACTATCTATCAAGTCTATACAAAAATAACTATGTCCCACGACGTCAATCGTAATAGCCGAGATAGTAGGCTACAGGATCATCATCTAGGCTCTTAGTACCTGCACCAATATCAATGTAACCATAGAGATCATCCATGATTACATAGGCGGAAAAGAGAATGAGCGAGTCAACAGTCTCAATCAATAAAAATCCATTGAGTTTTCGTAAAGAACCGAAGAGTTAGCTTACATGAGTTTACAATAATAGCTATTAGAATATGGCATTTATTTTGAAACATAAGGCAACTGATAAAGTAAACACATGTAGCCATAAAACATCGAAAATAGCATAATAGTTGGGTACATACATGTACGTTCTATTCTCCCCCTGTACTAACATACATACATGCTCAACTATGTTATAAATATATCATATAACTTGGCTACACCCATATACAAGTATTCATTCCCCTATGGGTGAAAACACAAGCATATAAGCATATCTAAGCAATAAAACATAAATCCATATGCAGCTTGCCGTAAGAATATACATAGCTATTTTCCCATTAAACCTCATATGCATACTAATGCGTCTATGATCAATAAAACATAAATCATCATATAAACATCTCATAAATCAATCATGAAATCATTATATTCATCATGCAATGCTTTGTAACTCTAGTGTGTGATGACTCTGTCTCAAGACGTCTTACTTTGCGTCACTAGACCCGGTCGCCAACAACACTACTCATATTGCGTTTTTATATGATGACCCCTGGGCAGGTCTTACGCTAGTCCCAACTGTAGCCCTCACCAGGCTGCCATCCAATACTCTTACGTCTAGCTTTCCTTTTACATTCTTTGTGTCGCAGGTTTACATACGCTCTTATGCTCTTAAATAACATGCATCAATATCTGCCATAGTCCTTTTTCTCAATATCAAAATCAGTAAAGCATCATAAAACTCAACATCTCAATAAATTTCACCATAATCATAAAACATCAATAAGTCATCAAAACTCATCATCAATCACTCATTAAATTATCATAAATTTCAAGAAAATAATCAAAAACACAAATCACATGTAAACATAAAATATCATCGGTTCGTCTTTTAAACCATCATATTATTTCTTCAAAATCTTTTAAAACATTTATTTTGTTTAGCAAGTACAACATCTGCTAAACATTGTTTAAGGTGTGTATTACTCTCAGTAAGTATAAATACTTACTATTCCACTTGTTGTTGACTTCTAGCCCAAATGCTCTAGCAATGCCCGCTGCATATTTACATTGCTATAACATCAATAATAACTCCACACACTCTAACTCACAAAGCCTAATAACCAAGATACTTGAAAACACAAGTATCAATGTGACCATAAGAGGGCCATAGAATTCTAGGGTTCCAAATAGCATTTAAACAACCTATATAATTAACCCATAGTGAATTACTAGGGTTAGTCATCATAAAACTCTATAATACTCACTATGAAAAAATCTAGGGTTTTGAACATTTACCTCAAAACTTGAAGAATCCGAAGTTGTACACCGCGGAACTTCAACCCGATGAGTGTAGAGTAAAACCCAACAAGAATCCTAAGGAAACAACCATTCATAAGCCATACATTCAAGAATATAGCTTAAGTATTGAGAAGTTAGGATTTCGAGAATTTTACCGTGAATCGATTGGTGAAAGTAGGTTTCCAAAGCCGAGAATCTTGATTTCGGTGTTAGAAGTGTGATTGGAGGCTCTCAAAGATCAATACCTAAGGTTTGGGTATAAACCCTTTGCGAAAGAAGAGAGAAAATCGCAGAAAAGGAAAGAAAAATCGGAAAGTGGCTGAAAAAATCACGTCAGCCTATTTATAAGTGAGTGAACAGTGTCACTGTTCGGACCATTAAATGATCTTTCCGGACGACAATGCACAAGGTCCGTCTAGACCCTGTTGCGGACGTGGTGTGGACGATTGGTACTAAGTGAACAGTGACAAGGGACCGTCCAGACGACCATATGGACGAACGCTACTCTAACTGAACAGTAGCTAGGTTCGTCCGGACCACTGCAGACGATCCATTCTGGGTGACGACCATCCGGACTACAACACTACTGTCCAGATGCCTAAGGAAAATTTTCACTTTTTAAGCCATTAAATGATTCGTCCAGACAACAGTGCACATGGTCCGTTCGGACCATGCTGTGAACGAGATGCGGACGGTTACTACTGATTGAACAGTGGTAGAGGACCGTCCAGACGACATTGCGGACGATTGCTACTAGTTGAACAATAGCCAAGCCCGTCCGGACGACATTGCGGACGACCTGTGGACTAGGCTCACTGGATGAGCCCATCCGGATGACCCTTTGGACGACGCTGCGGATGAACGCTACTGACTGAACAGTAGCTGAGTTTGTCCAGACCGCTGCAAACGGGGCTGCAAACAATCCATACTGGGCGACAATCGTCCAGACAACAACACCACCGTCCGGATGCCCAAGGTGAATTTTCACTTTTTAAGCCATTTTCGAAGTGTTTATTTTAAGATGCTTTTCAATTACCTTTTTACCCTTGACTTTTAAGATGATTTTTAATCCTTAATTAAAATTCTTGGGCGTTACATATAGTCTAGGGTAGAATGCCCAGTTCTACCTTATGACTACGAGCCATAAACAATTTATAGATTACAAGGATTCTTTGATTATGATCTTCCTATATACTAAAATACTTTACTCACACTATAGTCAAATACAATGTAACCTAAGGACCTTTACATACATACATAGAGTGAATATTCAAAACACATATATACTATATAAAACCCTAATGGATATGCCAAATGTTCTATAATCAATCAGGGAATAATCAGTCAACATTCATTACAACAAATATAATCCTGATCAATTGGAGTTTTGAACACTAGTTTCAACATTTTTTTTCTTTAATATTTTCTTATGAGGATGATTTTCATCCGAATTATGTGTAGCTAATACTTTAGTTATGGCTCAATTGAAGCCCTAATCATGTCTCTTTAAGGTTTCAATTTGTTTTACTACAATTCATGTTTTAATGCTTAATTGATTTATTCTGGGTTTTTGTTCGTTTTTTTATATAGGTTATGTATTGGCATGATTATCTTATACATATAACATGTGGGGTTTGTTATCTAGGTCAATTTAGATGACCGAGTCCTGGGCCTAGTAAAGTGACAAAAGAACCGATTGCGGGTTCTTGGAATAATCAACATGAAAGACTAGAATATACATCATGTTTTAGGTTTTAGTGTGTTTGTCGATCTCCATATATTCATGCTTTCTTGAAGAACAACTTAATATACACCCATTCTAAATCATTCAAGAAATAAAAGAGTTAGAGTATACACCTATGTCTAATCTCGTTGCTTAGGGAGATCAATAGCTTTTGGAGTATACACCCATACCCTTAAGCTGGCAAACATTGAGTATCTCAACATGATTGTAGCATTGTGTATATTGTTTTTTTAACGGAGTATGATTTGTGGTGGATATCGAAGCCCTACCTTATCTTCTTATTATTTTAATTTAATCTTTTATTTCTTTTCATTCAAAATATATTTGTAGGAATTTCTTTTTAAACATATTTTGCCAATCCTCGTGGAAATGATCTTGTATTTGCCATCTATACTATCGTTTTGATCTTGTGCACTTGCGAGTAAAACATACATTTATTTGCGTATTTATTTAAGTAGATATTTGTACAACATGCACTGTTGGATCTAGCACATGTTCTTGATTTGAAGAGGGTACATGTTAAATCTGAAGAATTGATTGCTCAAATCCAAGAGATCCGTAAGATGATTGTTCAGAATTTGCAAGAGTTAGCAAAAATACAAGGCAAATGCGGATAAGAAGAGGCGAACTATGGAGTTTGAGGAAGGAGACTTTGTGTGGGCTGTTTTTACCAAGAATCAATTTCCATGGGAGAATACAACAAGCAAGCTGCTCGGAAGGTTGGTCCTTTGGAGATCATTGAGAAGATCAATCCTAATGCGTACATGATGAAGGTTCCATGTCATATCATGACCGATGATGTGTTCAATGGCAAGTATCTTGTTCCATTCACAGGAGAATCTTTGGATGAAGATGTGAATTCAAGGGCGAATTCTCTCAAATCTAGGGAGGATGATGTAGATTGGGCGGCATTTGAGTTTTTGAAAATATCTTAAGCAGATCAAAGTGTGGGCGGTCGAACTAGGTCTTGAACCCATTCAAACTGTTTAAGGAATACAACAGACCAAAATCGTCCATGAACTGAACTTGGGATACATAGGACCGATGAATTATTCAAAGTTTGATTTTTTTTTCTCCTATTTTCTTCAATTCCTTAATAGATTCTTAATTTTTTAGAAATTTTTTGAATTACTCGTTGCTTTGTCCTTGTGACCTACTACATCACGATGCATCAAAAATAGAAAAAGAAACTATTGAGGAGATAAGTTTAATCATTAATTTTTTAACTTTGTTCGGCCAAAGAAAGTATTATGGCTCTGCGAGAAGCCTGGGAAAAGGATCCTCCCCATTTAAGTTGAACTGAAGAGGAGCCAGTTAAGTTTGAATCAGGGGTAAAATTGTAATTCAACTCTTATTCAAAAAGTTGAATTATGATTTTACCACTCAATAATTTAAGCCTAACCTACTCTTCAATTGAAATGGAGAAGATCTAGTCCATAATCCTGGGCACATCAGAATGGAAAAATGAAGTTCATTTAAGAAAATTTCATTCCTCAATAATTTTTTATTTGGTGACGGATCCCTCCTCGTCTTTTCCTTGGCGTTTTCCCACCAATCATCCAGTTTTGCAGTGCAACCTTTTGTAATAGTAATTAGATTTTACTTTGTCACTTTGCTCATGTACTATTTACTTTTTAACAATATCCACACCTTTTCTGCACCAAAAGATACCTTCCATACGAAAGAGCGATCCTCCAACTATTTGGCTTGTTGTCCCCATTTTCTAAAAACGTTTTATCAATTTTTTATTTTATTTTTTATAGATTCTAAAAACGTTTTATTGAAATCCACATATTCAGAAAACTCGAACTTGTACAGTACATTATTTACCGCCCTACTTTAAAAAAGAAAAATAGTATAGCATGTTGAACTAAGTTGTTCATAAACTCTAGTCAAATTAAGCCTTGCGAAGATATATTAAAGATTAGCAGGGCAAAATAATAGGGATAGGGTTTTTCATTCATTTAAGTTGAACCACGACATCGAAACAGAAACAACCTAGCTTGTCTATCTAAACCCTACTTAATTTTCATATATATGGAGATGCCTTAAAAACCACCCCCCCAAAAAAGATAAAGATTGAACTAAGAAGATTACAAGATGTCGATTGTTTGTACCAAAAAGCCAAAAGTAGTTTCTCATCTACACCATTCAACAACATTCATTGATTTAGTGGAATTTCATAATCTTATTGCTATTATTATCATCATCGTTACAATCACTTATTTCTTAGTTAAACTTGTGATTTACACTATAAAATTGTTAGGTGTGAGTGATTATTATTGTCGTCGTTACCATCACTTATTTCTTTCTTAAACTTGTGATTTTCGCTAAATGATTGTTAGGTGCGATCGATTATTATTATGGTCGTTACAATCACCTATTTCTTTCTTAAACTTGTGATTTACGCTACAAAATCGTTAGGTGCGACTGATAATTATTATGGTCGTTACAATCATTTATTTCTTTCTTACACTTGTGATTTACGCTATAAAATCATTAGGTAAGAATGATTATTATTATGGTCGTTACGATCACTTGTGATTTATGCTATAAAATTTTTTGTTGCGAGTGATTATCATCATCATCATCGTTACCATCACTTGTTTCTTAGTTAAACTCGTGATTTACGCTATAAAATTTTTAGGTGCGAGTGATTATCATCATCATCATCGTTAGCATCACTTGTTTCTTAGTTAAACTTGTGATTTACGCTATAAAATCTTTATTCTAAAGTGTTAGAATATACGAAAAATATAATATATTTTTCATATATTCCATATTTGGGTGGTATTATAATATTCTCTATTTAGGGTTGATTGTAATAAAATCTGGGAGATTTGATTACCGTACTTATATTCATTCTATACCCTATAAATAGAGACCTTTGTATCATAGACAAAATCAAGTTAATGAACACAATGTAGCCCTAAGGGCCCTTCAAAGTGGTGGACGTAGGTGTCTAACACCGAACCACCCGTAATTCCCTGTGTCTCCTTATCTCTCCTACTTTCGCTCTTATTCTATTATTTTATATTTCTGCACATATTTCAACATGGTATCAAAGCCACTTTCTTGTGGCCTTCAATAAACGTCCTTGACGTTTCCTAGCGTGTTCTCCGATGATCTCAGCGTTCCAGTCATTCACCACTCTTCGCCTACACTGCTAGTGCCTTCTCCACCGTGACTGAAGCTCATCCTAGAACATTCATCACATAATCAAGCTCGCAAGAAATAGATCTACTGATCTACAAAATTTTCGCCACCATCAGACCCATCACGCACCCCTATGCGCCGCCTGAAGTCTCTGCCGTGAACCTCACGTGCCGCCTCTATTCGTCAAATTGATCCCTAAAATCAATTTCTTAGCCCAAGATCGGAATTTCTGTGCAGAAAAGTCCTCAAAATCCACTAGACGCACCTTCACGTGCCACTCTTAGATCCAGCCCTCCGCCATCTCTTCCCATGCGCTGACATCAGCTTTTGTGCGTGAGATCCACACGCCACATACCTCCAGCATTGTACTGTGACGCACCAAATCCCTGACCACACGTGCACCTACACTGTGCCGCATTAGATCATTACCCACTACTGTACCTGTTTGTGCGTCACACCAGATCGCTACCTACAGGTCTATTCTCCTTATCCTGCGCGCTTCACACTGGATCACTGCTTGCGGGAGCATTGTCTTTCACCTGCATGCGTCACATCGGATTCCAGCGCGTTGGTGTATTGAAGTTTTGGTGCGCTCGTGCCACACCGGATTGCTGCCTACAGGTCTATTCTCCCTTTTATAGTCTCTGTCACAAAAAAAAAAAATGAAGAAGAAGGAAGGAAGAAGAAGAAAGGTTCAAAGTGGACCACATTTCCTTTTGTTGGTTTTGGCCCAAGCCAGCCCCTTTTGAATTTTGGCCCGTTGTTGGCCCTTTTGTTGTTTTGGCCCAAGTTTGGCCCTACATCTTGACCCATGCCGATCCATCTTCGTCGCCACCATGTGACACCGTCGTTGGCCACCCGCCAGCCTCTTGTCTTCTCCAGCAGTGTGCGCACTCAGTTTTCACCATCGGCCCACACCAGTCCATCTTCATCGCCACCACGTGCTGTCGTCGCTGGCCATCCACTATCCTCTTGTCTCCTTCGGTAGTGTTCACACTCAGTTTTCACCACCAGCCTCCATTTATCAGCCACCGTCTATGCCCCATTCCAGACTTCCGTTGCTGTCGTCACCAACAAAAAGAAAAAAAAAAGTTTGATAATTGGTCGATGTAACGCCCAAGAATTTAAAATAAGGAATATAATCACATTACATAGGCAAGGGCAAAATGGTAATTAAAAGGAAAAAAACACTTAGAAAAATTCAGAAAAATTCAAAATTGTCACCTTCTGTTTGACCAACGATATTCTCGTTCGATTGCGCGAGCTCCAGGAGCTCCGTTACAACTGCCGTTCTAAGCGGCGGTTAACCAGAGCAAATTAGAAAATTAAAAGTGAGCACCAGAGGCATCCGTTCCAATGGCTGTTCGACCAGACCATTTTGGAAATTAGTTAGAGTTGTTCGTTCCAATTGCTGTCCGACCGGTAATGTGATGTCTGTTCGATCGGTAGCATGGTTTTTGGAATTTTTGGGGTCCTTCTATGAGTGAGCTGTTCGACAGGCTCAACTTACCCGTTCGACCAGCTGGATCCTATATAAGCTGAGGATTCGATCCTCAGCTCATTTTCCCTCATTTCCTCTCCTCTCTCCCGATTTTTCTCTCCACTCCCTCTTCTAGGGTTTTGCCCAAACCCTAGTGCTTTGATCTTGGAGGTTCCAATCATCATTTCTAACGCTGAAATCGTAATCCTCGGTGTCGGAAAGCTTGTTCTACCGATCGTTTAGAGGTAAAAATTCTTGAAACCCTTATTTCTCATTGTTTAAGCTATATTTTTTAATGTATATCTTATGGTGGGTTGTTTCCTTAGGATTCTTGCTGGGTTATGCTTATTGTACATCGGGTTGAAGTTTTGTGATGCACAGCTTCGAATTCTTCATGACTTAAGGTAAGAAGCGTAAACCCTAGATTTTATAGTTAAGTATTTTAGAGTTTTAAGATGTTTAACCCTAGTTTAATGGTGTGGGTTAACTAGTAGGTTATTTAAATGCTCTTTGGAACCCTAGAACACTATGGGTTGTTTATGAGCTATTGTGATACTTGTGCATTCAAGTATCCTAGGTTAGGCTTAGAATATTATAGTATATAGTTGTTAATGTTTTAGCAAAGTAATTGTGCAGCGGACATTGCTCGAACATTCGGTCTAGAGGTTGAAATTTATCAAGCAGAATTGTAAGTATTTATACTTACTGAGAATGATACAGCACTTAAAGTGTTTTGGTTTTTAAATGTTTAGTAGATGTTGTACTTACTAAACAAAAGAAATGATTTCAAATGAGTTAAAGAAATATTATGAATGTTAAACGTCAAAACGATGTTATTTTATGATAACTTATGATTTATGCTTTCTATTACTGTTGTACAAATATCCACCTAAATAAATAGGCGAATAAATGCACGTTTTACTCGCAAATGCATAAGATCAAAACGATAATATAGACGGCAAATACGAGATCATTCTCACGAGGATTGGTAAAATATGTTTAAAAAGCAATTCCTAAAAAGATATTGTTGAATGAAACGAAATAAATGATTGATTGAAATAATAAGATAAAAGGGTAGGGCATCAATATCCACCGCTAATCATACTCACTTAAGATTAGCAAAATGCACAATGCTACAATCATATCAAGATACTCAATGTTTGCTAACCTAAGGGCATGGCATCTACTCCTTAGGCAATTGATCTCCCTAAGCAATGAGTTAGGCATGACATCTACTTTAACTCTTTTCTTTCTCAAAGGATTTAGCATGGCATCTACTAAGTTGTTCTTCAAGAAAGCATAAAACTATGGAGATAGACAAACACATGGAGCCTAGATCATGGCATCTACTCTGGTTTTCCATGTTGATTAATCCAAGAACCTGTGATGGGGTTCTTTTGTTACTCTATTAGGCCCAGGGCTCGGCCATCCAAATTGACCTAAATAACATATCCATACTACAAGCATATGATGATCAAACACATACATGTGAGGAATTCAAGAAAACTGGAAATAATCAAGCTAAGCATCAAAATATGAATTGTAGCAAGACAAATTGAAACCTTAAAGACACATGATTAGGGCTTCAATCGAGCCCTAACTATAGTATAAGCTACACATAATTTGGATGAAAATCATCCTCATGAGAAAATAACAAAGAAAAACTAAAAAGTAAAGAAAAACAAAGAAAAACCCTTCTTTGAAGCCTTTGATTCTTCTCCTCAAGCTTGTGTAATTGTTTTGGAGGACTTAGGGGAGTATTTATAGAGTTTAGGAACAACCCTAGTCAATTTCGTGCACCCTAGGAAGTCCATAATCGAGTTGGACTAGGTTTAGGATCTTTCCAAATTGGGTTATGCCAACTTTACTATTCCAACCGCAAGATGGCTTAAGCTAAATATGGATATGGCTCGAGCCAAATTCTTCAGCTTTTCCCCAACATGCCTTCTGAGCCTGGAACTTGATGGAATTGAGTGCTTTTCTTCCAAAACCCACAAAATAAGGGAAAAACACAATAACAACGCAAAACATCATATTATAATGAAACTAAGAGATTAACATATGTGAATTAAGGGGCTTGAATGTGTAACATTCAGCACTTATCACACCCCAAAGTTACATATTGCTAGTCCCTTAACAATACAAAACTGAAAATAAATGCCAACTACTCTACCTCCTCTGTCGTGGGAAACACGATTGCATTTAGTGTATGCAACAAGCCTTTTAAACCCCTAGGCATCCCTAGTAGGACGAGTGAAGTCTCGTGAGGGTTTAATAGGAATGATACCTATAAACATTATGCACAATTCATGTTATCTCAAAGACTAAAGTGTCACAAACAACCACGATTCTCATTCATTAGCAATCTTAAAAGGATAAACTCCATCTTCAAAATGAATTGGAATTTCAAAGTCTAACCACTCACAAATGACAAGCTGATATTTCACAAGTTCAATTCAGTGTAAAGTGAACCAACACATAATCATGAGGCTTTAAATTAATTCTGATGTGCAATGACTCAATATCTCAAAGTTGACTGGGTCCCCATCAGATTGAATAACCATGACCTAGCAATAAGAGTCTTTTTTTTTTTTTGGTCAAGCTGTGCAATGCTCAGTTCTTTTAAGCTTTCTAATTGACCCTTGTAACAAGTGTTAGGCCAATGCTCCCAAACCAGATGGCTTTAGGGCACTAGGTGTAGAGACACTCTTAAGGCTTACTAACTCAAGTAAAAAAGGCTACAAAAGTAAACTTGCACAATTCTCTTAAGCTTTCTAATTGACCCTTGTAACGAGTGTTAGGCCAATGCTCCCAAACCAGATAGCTTTAGGGCACTAGGTATAGAGATACCTTTAAGGCTTATTAACTCGAGTCAAAAAGGCTACAGAATTGAGCTTAGCCATGACTATTTTTTTTTTATTATATAATTTTTTTTTTTAATATGCCAAGGTATCCATTCAACAAGTCACCCAGCTTCACCCAAGATGTTGAAAACATGCACAATCAGGTTCACATGTCATACTTCACAAATTATGTGCTAATGTGCTCGTGGAAATTTCAATTGAAACAAGTGAATGCTCAGATGCCAAAGGTAAGTAACAAGACCTAGAATCCTAATCATATGATCATGTGTTCAACATTCTAAACTCGCCAATGAAATTCAAATCACAGTTCCAGATCAACCAAATTGTTAAGAATAACAAGAATATGCAATTTTTTCAATAAAATATGGACAAAGTGTGTGTGTGTGTGTCTCCCATACCCCCAAACTTGAATTACACACTGTCCTCAGTGTGTAGAGAAAAATGAAAATATCATACCAGGGAGATGAGAAAACTGGTTGGACTAGGTATGGCTTGTAGCATACCCCAAAACTTGAATGCAAGCACACTTTTCCTGAAAAATAAATCTCTGAAAACAAAACAAAGGAAAACTAAAAATAAAATAGAACTAACAACAATCAACAGAAAATGAAACAAATAATGAAAAACAAAACAGAAAATTTTAAGGGATATGACTCTTTAATGCATGAAGTGGCCTCAGTACCACTAATCTGGGTAGTTACGCTCAAGCTCCTCTAAATGTGGCTCAAGTGTTCTTGGTTGTGTTGTCTTACCATGGTCAATGTATTGGACAGCATGCAATTCCAAATCTTCGTCTCTAAGCCCAAGGTTCATCTCAAGGTAAGGTTTCACTCTGTGCTCGTTTACCATGAATGTATGATTGTTATCTTTGTTATGAACCTCCAATGCTCCATGAGAGAAAACCTTGGTAACTGTGTAAGGACCATAGCACCGAGACTTAAGCTTACCAGGAAAAAGTCTCAATCTTGAATTGTATATCAATACCTTCTGTCCTACATGAAACTCTCTTCTAACAGGTTGCTTGTCGTGATAGGTCTTAGTCCTTTCCTTGTAGAGCTTAGCATTTTCATAGGCATCGTGTCTCAATTCTTCAAGCTCAACTAACTACAATTTCCGCTTTTCGCCCGCTTGCTTCATATCAAAATTAAGTTTCTTTATGGCCCAGTATGCTCGATGCTCCAACTCCACAGGCAAATGACATGCTTTCCCAAAAACTAACCGATATGACCACATGCCAATTGGGGTCTTGTAAGCCGTTCGATAGGCCCATAATGCATCATTCAATTGCAAGGACCAATCCTTTCTATTAGTGTTCACTGTCTTCTCTAAGATGCCCTTGATTTCTCTATTGCTGATCTCCACTTGTCCACTTGTTTGGGGATGATATGGAGTGCCTACCTTATGTGTGATCCCGTACTTCTTTATCAAAAAGGCAAAAGGTTGATTGTTAAAATGGCTTCCTCCATCACTAATGATTGCCCTTGGTGTCCCACATCGAGTGAAAATATTTTCCTACAAGAACTTCACAACAACTTGATGATCATTAGTTTTCGAGGGAACAACCTTTACCCATTTGGACACATAATCTACCCCCACAAGAATGTACCAATATCCAAAAGAGTTAGGAAAAGGGCCCATGAAATCAATACCCCATACATCAAATAGTTCGACCTCTTGAATGTTCTCTAAAGGCATTTGATTTCTTGAGGATATGTTGCCGGTTCGTTGGCATCGATCACAAGCACTGCAAAATTCAAAAGCATCTTTAAATATAGTGGGCCAATAAAAACCAGATTGAAGTACCTTGAGTGCCCTTTTCCTGGCTCCAAAATGTCCTCCGTAGGCAAACTGATGGCAATGTTGTAGGATACCTATATGTTCTTCCCCTGGCACATATCTTCGTATGATTTGATCAGTGCAAAATTTGAATAGATATGGTTCATCCCAATGGTAATGTTTAGAGATAGATATTAATCTCTTTCTTTCTTGGCTAGAGATACCTGGAGGGAAGACCTTTATAGTGATGTAGTTCACAATGTCGGCATACCAAGGAGGGTGGACATTGATGGCAAATAATTGCTCATCCGAAAATTGTTCGCCCAATGGGAGCTCACTCCCTTCTTCTTCATAAAGCAACCTTGATAAATGATCTGCAACCACATTGTCACAACCTCTTTTTTCCTTGATTTCTAGGTCAAATTCTTGTAGTAGTAAGACCCATTTGTTCAACCTAGGTTTTGCATCTTTCTTTGCAAACATGTATCTTAGAGCAGCATGATTAGTGAAGATGATGATTTTAGATCCAATCAGATATGACCGAAACTGTTCTAATACAAAGATGATAGCTAATAGCTCTTTTTCGGTGGTGGAATAGTTCAGCTGAGCATCATTTAAGGTATGAGAAGCATAATAAATGGCATGAGGTACCTTATCAACTCGCTGACCTAAA
Organism: Betula pendula; assembly: GCA_900184695.1. Taxonomy (NCBI): domain Eukaryota; kingdom Viridiplantae; phylum Streptophyta; class Magnoliopsida; order Fagales; family Betulaceae; genus Betula; species Betula pendula. The sequence continues at coordinate 114,355 of FXXK01001387.1, forward strand.
ACAGCTCCCAAGGCAAAGTCACTAGCATTGCACATAAGCTCAAATGGGAGATTCCAATCGGGTGGCATCATGATTGGTGCAGATGTGAGCAAGTTTTTCAATATATTGAATGCAGCAATGCACTCAGTAGTCCACAAAAATTTGACATCTTTGGCTAACAATATGCAAAGGGGTCTAGAAATCTTGGAGAAATCCTTGATGAATCTTCGATAAAATCCGGCATGCCCCAAAAAACTTCTTACACCCTTGACTGACATAGTAGGAGGGAGTTTTGAGATGATGTCAATTTTTGCTTTATCAACCTCAATGCCCTTGCTGGAAATAGCATGCCCCAACACGATGCCTTGTTGTACCATAAAGTGGCATTTTTCCTAATTAAGCACTAGATTGTAGTCTTTACACCGCTTAAGAACAATCTGCAGATGGTTAAAACATTCATCAAAGTTAGAGCCAAAAACGCTAAAATCATCTATAAATACCTCAATGAATTTCTCCACCATATCTAAAAAAATGCTCATCATGCATCTTTGAAATGTAGTGGGAGCATTGCATAATCCAAATGGCATCCTTCGATAAGCAAATGTGCCAAACGGACATGTGAATGTGGTCTTTTCTTGATCTTTTGGAGCTATGGCAATCTGATTGTATCCATTGTACCCATCCAAGAAACAATAGTGGCTATGACCGGCTAATCTCTCTAGCATCTGATCAATGAAGGGCAAAGGAAAGTGGTCTTTTCGGGTCTCCTTGTTGAGCTTTCAGTAGTCTATACATACTTTCCACCCGATGATCATTCTTGTGGGTATCAGCTCATCATCTTCATTTTTTACCACTGTGATCCCACTCTTCTTTGGAACTACTTGGATCGGACTTACCCATTTACTGTCTGAAATGGGATAGATAATGCCAACATCTAGCAATTTTAGAAGTTCAACTCGGACCACATCCTTCATGTGTGGGTTTAGTCTTCTTTGGGCTTCCCTGGTTGGCTTTGCTTCGTCCCCAAGGAGAATTCGGTGCATGCATTTGGCTGGACTTATGCCTTTGATGTTAGCAATAGTCCACCCTAATGTAGGTTTGTGGTCTCGAAGAACTCTTAAAAGCTTCTCCTCTTCCCCCAAACTTAATTCTGAAGCAATTATTACAGGTAGTGTCTGACCATCTCCCAAGTAGGCATATTTCAAATGAGTAGATAGCTGCTTTAATTCCAAGACTGGTGCCTAGACAATAAAGGGAACAAGAGTAGTGATTTTAGGCACAAGAGTTTCAAAGGATGGTAGATACTTACTTGGATGAGGCGGAGAGGCCTCAAGGAAGTGTACGGCTTCACAGATGTCATCAGTAACATCTAGCTCAATGTCTTGCGTTGTGAAACTGTGAGTGAGGATGGCCTCTAATGGATTAATATGATGGACCTGAAAAGATTCCTCCATAGCACTTTGAATTACACAAACATTAAAGCAATCTCCATTATAGCCATTTGAGTCTGGACTCCACCATTGATGTTTACTTTATACATGCCCTTATTTTTGGCTCCTTACTTCCCTCTTGATGAGAATTGCTGAGAATTCTCACTTAGGGTTTCGAAAAGCTCAATTGCCTCCTCACTATTCTTCTCCATCAGCACACCTCCACAAACTGAATCTACAAGACTTTTGTTAGCATCATTTAATCCTTCATAAAATGCTTGTACTTGATCGTCTTAAGATAAGTTGTGGTTTGGGCATGTGAGAAGTAGCTCATTGAAGTGCTCCCATGCTTCAAAGAATAGGTCTCTATCTTTTTGTTGGAAGGTCTGAATCTCCCTTCTCAGTTGCCTAGTCCTTTGAGCTGTGAAAAACTTCTTCACCTTAAAAAGACAAGGGTAAAAAGGTAATTAAAAACTAATAAAAAATTATTTTCACACTAGGAATCCGGACGGTAGTATTCTCGTCAGGATGGCTATTGCCTAATATGCATCATCTGCAGCCCCGTCTATAAAGGTCTGGACGAACTCAGCTTCGGTTTAGTCAGTAGCGTTCATCCGCAATGTCTTCCGCAACGTCGTCCAGACGGACTCTCGCCACTGTTCACTCAGTAGCATTCGTCTGCACGTCGTCTGCAACATGGTCTGGACGGACCATCTGTACTTTCATCCGAACAGACCACTTACTAGTTCGGATGGTGGCATTGTTTTAGCACCTATATAAAGGGCTGACGCGATTTTTCAGCCACTTTGTCAATTTCTTTCTTTCCTCCCACAATTTTTCTCTCTTCTCTCTCCTAGGGTTCATACCTAAACCTCGGGTATTGATTTTTGAGAGCTTCCATTTGCATTTCTAACACCGGAATCAAGATCCTCGGTGACAGAAAGCTATTTCCACCGATCGATTCAAGGTAAAAATTTTTGAAACTCTAGTTTCTCAATGTTTGGCCTACATTCTTGAATGTATGACTTAATATTGAGTAATCTCTTAGGATTCTTGTTGGGTTAAGCTTATCCTTCAACAGATTGAAGTTCCATGGTGCATGAACTCCAGATTCTTCAAAATTGAGGTAAAAGTCTAAACCCTAGATTTTCTATAGTTTTGTATTTTGGGGTTTTTGTGATGTTAATCCGAATATTTCCCTATTGGTTAACTAGTAGGTTATTTGTATGCTATTTGGAACCCTAGAATGCTATGGGTTGCTTATGGCTACTTTGATGCTTGTACTTTCAAGTGTCATGGGTGTCGGGTTTTGAATATGTGTGTATAGTTGTTAATGTTTTAGCAATGTAATTATGCAGCAGACATTGCTTGAACATTTGGTCTAGAAGTTGAGACTCATCAAGCGGAATTAGTAAGTATTTATACTTACTGAGAATGATACACCCTTTAAATGTTTTATGTTTTAATGTTTAGTAGATGTTTTTATTTACTAAACAAAAGAAATGTTTTCAAATGAATTGAAGAAATATTATGAATGTCAAAAAACGAACTGATGATATTTTATGATTACATATGATTTATGCTTTCAATTACTTTCATGAGATTGATGAATATTTGATGAGTAATTTATGATGAGTTATTAATGATTTATGTTTATGGCGGAAATATTGACTTGTTAAGTTTCATGATGTTTTATTGATATTTGTATTGAGAGATAAACTATGGCTAAAATGTTTACATGTTATTTATGAGCATATGTATGAAAAGCATAAAAAAACATATGAACCAAGCCACAGGGGTTGTTAAAAGCTGTGTGCAATAGAGTAAGAGATAAAAGAACTAGACTAAAAGAGTATATGAACCGAAGCCACATGAGTTATTAAAAGCTGTGTCCAACAGAGCTAGAGCATTGCATGATGAACTACATGATGATTTTATGATACTTTGTGAGAGTGATGTTAGTAATACTTATATACTTGTATTCGCTCAAAGGGGTTGGATCACTAGTATGTGGGTATAACTAAATCATGATTGATTTATGAGATGTTTCATGATATGATGATTTATTGGACTTTGTTATATACATATTAGTATGCATATGAGGCTTAATAGAAAAGCACATATGTATATTCTTACGGCTAGTTGCATATGATGATTTATTGGACTTTATCATAGACGTATTAGTATGCATATGAGGTTTAATGGAAAAGCACATATGTATATTCTTACGGCTAGTTGCATATGAGATTTATGTTTATTGCTTATATATACTTATATGCTTGTGTTTTCATCCAAAGGGGAAGGAATGCCAGTATATGGGTGTAGCTGAGTTATATGATATATCTATACCATAGATGTGTATGTATGTGTATACATCCAAGCAGAGAGATTGGAGTACTTAGCTATTACTATATTTTAGGTGCTTTAATAACTATAGTGTTTACTTCGTCAGCTGCTTTATGTTTTAAAAATAAATGTCATACTTTTAGTAGCTGTTATTGTAAACTCATGTAAACTAACTCTTCGGTTCATTGCGAAAAGTCAGTCGGTCTTTATTCACTGAAATTGTTGACTCACCATTTTCTTTTCCGCCTATATAATCATGAATGATCTCTATGGTTATATCTATGTTGATGCAGGTTTTGAGGGAGTGGATGATGATCTCGTGGCCTACTACCTAGGTTATTACGATTGATGTCGTGTGATATATTATTTTGTATAGACTTTATAGATAGCCTATTCTTTTGTATATTGTTGTAATATATTCACAAACAATATTATTGTATATTTGGCTAGTGTTGCATGTGACACGATTTGTATAGCCATTCTTTTATATATGTCACAAGGTAAGCTTTTAATCATTAGTATTTTCATTGTCAGCTTGATGTGTATTGATTACTTCCATAGTATATGCTTCTGCTTAGTTTATATTGTATGTGATATATGACTCTAATATAATAGATGTAATCTCATGATACATTGTGAGATATATGTATGACAGAGGTGCTTCTATCACCCTGTGACAATCGATCCGGTTCATGATTATATTATGTTTTTTTTTAAAAAAAAAAAAAGAAAAAGTCACCAAAATGTGATTATGAATCGGGTTGTCACATCTTGGTCGAGAAGCTTGGGCATGTCAGAATGGAAAAATGAAGTTCTTTTTTTTTTTTTTTTGTGAGTAAAAAAAATGAAGTTCATTTATGAGAATTCATTCCTCAGTAATTTTTTATTTGCTAACGAATCACTCCTCATCTTTTCCATGGCGTTTTCCCACCAATCATCCAGTTTCGCAGTCCAACCTTTTGTAATAGTAATTAGATTTTGCTTTGTCACTTTGCTCATGTACTATTTACTTTTTAACAATAATTACACCTTTTCTACACCAAAAGATACTTTCCATACGATAGAGTGATCCTCCAACTATTTGGCTTGTTGTCCCTATTTTCTAAAACATTTTATTTCATTTTTTTTTTATAGATTCTAAAAACGTTTTATTGAAATCACCGTGTTCAGAAAACTCAAACATGTACGGTACATTATTTACCGCCCTAATTTAAGAAAAAAAATTGTATAACAAGTTGAACTAAGTTGAACCACGACATTGAAACAAAAACAACCTTGTCTATCTAAATCCTACTTAATTATCATATAAATATGGAGATGCCTAAAAAAACCACCCCAAAAAAGATAAAGATTGAACTAAGAAGATGACAAGATGTTGGTTCTTTCTGCCAAAAAGCCAAAAGTAATTTCTCATCTACACCATTCAACAACATTCATTGATTTAGTGGAATTTCATAATCTTATCGCTATTATTATCATCATCGTTACCATCACTTATTTCTTAGTTAAACTTGTGATTTACGCTATAAAATTGTTAGGTGTGAGTGATTATTATCATCGTTACCATCACTTATTTCTTTCTTAAACTTGTGATTAACGCTAAATGGTTGTTAGGTGCGATCGATTATTATTATGGTTGTTACGATCACCTATTTCTTTCTTCAACTTATGATTTACGCTAAAAAATTGGTTGGTGCGACTGATTGTTATTATGGTCGTTACGATCACTTATTTCTTTCTTAAACTTGTGATTTACGCTATAAAATCATTAGGTGTGACTAATTATTATTATGGTCGTTACGATCACTTGTGATTTACGCTATAAAATTTTTAGTTGTGAGTGATTATCATCATCATCATCCTTATCATCATTTGTGTTTTAGTTAACTCGTGATTTACGCTATAAAATTTTTAGGTGCGAGTGATTATTTTCATCATCGTTATCATCACTTGTTTCTTAGTTAAATGTGAGATTTACGTTGTAAATTTGTTTAGTTACTATCAATCATAGATTATTTTTCTCTATAATCAATATACCTGCAAACCACATTGAAATCTGTGCAATGTCGATGGTCCTCTAATATGTGTATGCAACATGCTAAACTTATAGCGGCGTGAAAAATGTCTATTAAGAACAATAATTGAGATCTTTATTCTAAGAAAGGAAGAAAAATAATGAAGAGAGAGGAATGAGGGAAAAATGAATCATATTTGATTTGCAAACTCTTGATAGGGTTCGAATAAATTTTCTTGTGTTTAGCGCCATATTAATACATTGATTTTATTTTTTATTGTTTTTGGGGGGTGGGGAGAATAATTATTACCTCCCGAAAGAAGTCATTACATAGAAATTTTTAAATGATGAGAGACATGTTTGTTGTTAGATCCAATGACTAACTTTCTATAGACTGCAACAAGTTTGGAATTGCATTTTACTGTTTTCTTTTTCCTTTTCTTTGTTACTGTAATTAGAAAATCAGATTAAAAGGGTAAAAGAAACTTCTTTTTTTTTTTTTTTTTTTTTCTAATTGATAAGGGGAAAGAGGGGCTACAAGGGAAAAGGAAAAAAATATTGAGCTACACGGTTGAGGATTTCTTTGAAATATCGGTTCCTAGAAAATATAAAGAATCTGTCTCCACTAGCATCACAAAAAATCATTTCTCCAAGACACATATATAATAGAGTTGAGTTGACAAAATTAACTCGCTATTTCTCTATCTGTTTGCTTGAGGGAATAAGATGATAAGGGCTAATTATCTTATTCAATCCACTTATAATAAGGAAATAATATTCTACGTATATATTTCGATCTCCTGTTCAATCCACTTAAACTTTTAGAATAAGCATTTAATTACTCTGGGACAACCAAATCCAAAAAAAAAAAATCGATTTCCATGTGGGTCTTGATCCCCAACCCCCACCCACAAAAGAAATGCCTGTTTGGTTACATTTAAATGAATTTGAAAGCAAATTATTGGAGACAAAAAAGGAAGTATTAGAATCAATGAGTGGTTTAACATGGTGATATAATGACACGAACTCCCCTCTAGGTTTTGTTTTAACACGAATTAAGTACTTCTTCTTTGGGAAATTTTCTGTAGTTTTCATGGTAGGCACATTCTTTTTATAATGTTTTTTCTTTTCCATTTTTGACATGCATCCACTCATGTTTCGACACCCAAGCTAATCAAGTCCTCATATCCAAATATTGCTTCCAATATGATTCTATGATCATATATATGTTTTTATCTAGAAGTTCATTACACTTTTGCACTGATCTATGCACATTATATTTCTTTTGATTTTTTAACGTGACACATATACATATTTCCACGTTCTAATTAGATCCACCACAAATGTTGTCAGGCGTGACTGCATTGACTCATTGAGGCAACACCGAAATCTCTAGGACTATCATTTTTTTTTTCTTTTTAAATACTCTAGGAATTCCTAGCATATATAACACATACAGCTGACTGAAATAACTCGATATAATTAAATATAAACATGGTTTTAATTATACAAAACATACACACTAGGTGTATCAAATAAGTGCCACATACAGCACATAAATGTACATTGTCAAACAATACTAAACTAAACTAAGTTATAGTCATGTTATATAAACCATATGAAATAAACATAAACACGTAAAACTAGCCCCTTAGAAACTAGTAACAAGTATGTAGCAAATGGTCTAGTAACCATCGAAGCTGACAAAGGGACCTTCGCCCTCAACTTTAAGTCATGTATCATATTTACATATGCAAACAAGTGAGTCTTTTGTTTTCATAGTATAAAGATTGTCAACTCCAGTTTTATGGCAACTTAGTGCAAAACAAAGCGAAATAACGCCACCATGATTCTATGATCATGTATATCCTTTTCTCTTCCTAATTCTGTCCAACAATTACATGACCTCTGCATTCCCTTGTGCTGATAGCCAAGATAGCAAATTAATTAAGCAATGAGCAAATTAAGACATGTGTCTCCATCTAGTTCTTGCTTAAGCAAATTAAGCAATGAGCAAATTACCCAATGGAGACATATTAAATTAATATGTCTCCACTTTCTTTGATTATCTTCTAACGTACTTGATTCCTTTGGCGGACCTTTCTCCCATGGAGTTTGTGCTTAGACATGTGTCTCCATCTAGTTCTTGGTGAGACAAAAGTTGTACAACTCTAATAGGGTTCTTGGTGAGACAAAAGCTGTACTACTCTAGTAGGGTCGTGGTAAAAAACGTTATCAAGCTGTAAAGTTTTCCATTTTCTTTTAACAACCCTTTTTTTTTTTCCTTTTCTTTCTTCTCTCTTTCTGGGTCATGGTCAAAGCAGTCCTTAAGTTTGTACTGTTTTGCTAAATTATGATGATATTTCTGTTTTTCTACTAGTTTATAATTTCCACTATTCAATAATTTGCTGTATTTGAAAGTCCTCATGTAATTCAAGCTAAGCGGATATATAATAGTTCTAGGCTCATGATGATTCAAGCGCAGTAGTTTAACGGTTGACAGCGCTACCCTTTTTCTTTTTCTTTTTCTTTTTTTTTTTTAAAAAAAAGCACTTCTTATAATCCATGGCAATTTTCAAGATCTACTCAAAACGATTCATAGTGTGCCCGTTAGAAATGCTCAATGGAGTTGGTTTATGAAAATTTAATTCCTCATGTATATATGTTTATATATATATATATAAAGACCTCAGTTTTTTTTTTTTTTTGGGTTGCAAACATGTACTGCTTTCCTATGAAAATCTTTCTTGGAGTTCATTTATGAAAATTTAATTCCTCATAATAGAGGGAGATAGATACATAGATACATAGCCTTTTTCATTCCTTTTAGATTGGGCACCTTTTCTTACGTGCTGGTTACTCTATATGTTGACATACTTGGACATTTTCGGGGTCTTTCTTTAATGAGAGTGACCTTAATGGTATAACACATTAACTAGCTAGCCTTTTTGGGGGGTCTTTCTTGAATTATGACTATTAGGTTTTTAGTGTTTGCAAATTCAGTGTTCATGTTATAAGAGTTAGGTTTAGGGTCAAGTCAGGATTGAAATATAGTTCAAGAAGAGTAAAAAAATTTGAAGTTGGAAGATCTTGGTTGATACCTCAGTCTATGTTCGATCAATCGAGGATGTGCATCAACTTCAATACTAAAACCTAGGAAGCTCAGTCGAAGGCTTGGTCTATGCTCGATCGACCGAGATGATGCACTACAATTTCAATAGTAAAAGCCTAGAGGCTCGGTCGATCCTCGGTCAATCAAGGTGGTATAGTTTGTGATTAATCCTCGTAACCCTAAGTTTTGGATCGACCGAGCTTAAGGCTTAGTCAATCGAGACGTGTTGTTGAGTGTTTTGATTCTCACCAACTGAGACCTAAAACCTTGGTTTTTCTCCTCTCTCTATAAGCATTTGATGCAAGAAAATAGCAATTGAGTTGTTATATACTAAATTAATGGCATTGAAATATCTTAATGTAGAAAATTTTCCATGAGAATGGAAAGAATCGTGCACAATATTTGGGTATTATTTTTAGAGTAATATCTTTTTACTTTCTCTACAAGAATTTTTTTGTCTCCAAGTTTAGAGATATTTTTGTATTTTTATATTTTCTTTTTCTCCAAGTATTTTTCTTAAAGAACACTCACAACCTAGCCTATATAAAGGCATCTAGTCTGTATTATTTTTCAATTCAATTTTTGAAGTATCAATAAAATAGCAATATTTCAGTGATGCAAGAGACGACTGACATTAAGTTGGCTTATTTGGTTTATGCAAGTGTATTTTAGAGTTCCTTTTCAATAAGGACTGAGTTTTCCTTTTCCATTAGAATTAAGTTTTCTTTTTCCAAATAGGCTTTATTTAGTTTTTCTTTTTTCTTGTTCAATTAGGAGTATATCTTAGCCTATACAAAGACATCTAGTCTATGTTATTTTTCAATTCAGTTTTGAAGTATCAATATAATTTCAGTCTTTCAGAATTATTCTTTATTTGCTTATTTGGGGTAACTATGGTCTTTTTCTTCCCTATTTGTTATTTTCTCTCTTTCTAAGTTTCATTTTCAATCTTCAATTCTTAGTTTTTACTGCTATCATATTAGGGCTACCAATTCGGGTTGGTGGGTCAAGTTCGGGTGGACCCGCTTGACCCGTCAATCTGTTAAGGGTCAACCCGAACCTGACCCGTTTAGTTAAACGGGTCAAACCTTTCAACCTGTACACGACCTACTTGACCCATTTCGACTTGAACATGACTTATTTGACCCATTTCAACCTTTATTTATTATATAAAAATATATATAATTTCATAAACGAGTCAAACAGGTCAACTCATTTATGACCCAAACCCATTAATACAAAATCAAAACCGTCTAATTTCGTGTTGGGTTCGCGAGTCGTGTTAAAATTGCCAACCTTATATCATACATTGTTAGAACAATCTTACTTTTGCTTGGTGAATTTTTTCATCAACTTTCATGGCTGGTGGTCGTGGTTGGCGTCGACAAGTTCTTAATGAGGAAGCCCTTTACCATGAACACAATGTATGAGACATAACGATAGAAGACTTGTAGAGGCAAGTTGTAGAGTTAACCCAGCATCTAGCGGCGCAAAACTTGGAGAAGGATTGTGAGATGGATGATTGCAATTCGGATTCAAGCTTTGAGAACCCATATCACAAGCCTGTTCTGGGTCGGGAAAAGCATGATCGGGATGAGCGATAAGGAGACTTAAGGTTCTTAAGCTTCAAAGTTGAGCTTTCATAATTTTCTGGAACTCTACAAGTCGAAGGCTTCATTGATTGGCTGCACGAAATAAAGTGAATATTTGATTATAAGGAGATTTCACATCGCATGAAGGTGAAGCTTATCACCATCAAGCTAAAGGGCCGCACATCCGCCTGGTGGGAGCAGTTGAAACATAAACATATTTGATTTCTCTCATTTTTTTTTATCAACCAAACCACCGAAAACCTTCAGCCACTAGAGTTCTTGGTTATAGCGGACAAAGTTTGTTAGTGAAGGTGATTCCTATAAAAGAAGGCGAGAAGTTCTGGAGTCACTACGGTGGGAGGTGAATGAGTCGTTTGCCGGGATTATGAATTGGGTTTTCGGAGTTACAAAAGTTTTACAAGTAAGAGCAATATGTAACACAAGTCTTCTATAGTGGATGCTATTGGGGGTTGGCTGGCTCTCGAAGTGGTTATATTTTTGAAAAGTTTTTTGAAAGGTTTTCACTTCATTTCCAAAATCTTTGTGTTGATTTTATTTTCTATTTTGTTAGAGTTTAGTATTGATAATTGTGGTAATTGGACTAATAATTGGGTTGATAATCTTATGTTTAAACACTTGGGTTTAAATCAGAATTTTCGATGACATTAATGGTGATGCTCTTCTTATATGTGTTTTGAACACCCTAAACTGAAGACATTAATGGTCTGAAATCTCATGTGTTTTGATGATCAACACACTAAACTTATTGGAGAAGGGAAAAATATCCATTAAAAGCACTTTTAAATCTTTGTTAAGAGGAGAAAGAGGGAGATAATAGGATCTATTTTCTTCAGGAGTAATATTGCAAGTAAAAATTCTTAACAATAAAAAAGGTCAGATTAATTGTTCTTTGTTAATTGCTAATTTGGTGCATTGAATTATCTCTTTAATTCCATGACGCTTCAAAATAATTTCAATGTGCAATGACTCAATATCAAAGTTCACTAAGATCCCCATCAAATTAAATAACCATGGCATAACAATAAGAGCATTTTTCTTTTTCCCTTTTTTTTTTGTCAGGCTATGCAATGCTTAGTTCCCTTAAGCTTTCTTATTGACACATGTATCGAGTGTTAGGCCAGCACCTCCCAAACCTGATGGCTTTAGGGCTCTAAGTGTAAAAACATCCCTACGAGCTTACTAACTCGAGTAAAAATGGCTATGGAACCAAACTAGCCATGACATCAACCAATCCAAACTTCTCACATTTTGACATGAACACTCATTGCTTAATGAGGCAAGATGTCCAGTTACTCAGTGAAAAACTCAAAATAATCAACTTTTTTTTTGTAACATATGCCAAGGTATTCATCCAATAAGTCATCCAACTTCACTCAAGACGTTAAAAACAATACACAATCAGTTTCACATGTCACACCTCACAAACTATGTGCTAATGTGCTCGTGGTAAATCAAATTGAAATAAGTGAATTCTCATATGCCACAAGTAAGTAACAAGAGTTAGAATCCTAGTCATATGATCATGTGTTTAAAATTCTAAGTTCGCCAATGAAATTCAAATCACAGTTCAAGATCAACCAAATTCTTAAAAATAACAAGAATATGCATTTTCAAAAATTTTGGACAAAGTGTGTGTGTGTCTTTTCTATACCCTCAAACTTAAATTACACATTGTCCTTAATGTGTAGATAAAATTGAAAGATCATACCAGAGAGATAGGGAAATCTGATTGGATAGGCATGGCTCATAGCATACCTCCAAACTAGAATGTGAGAACACTTGTTCACTGATCTAAGCAGATGCACTCGAGCACAGCCAGCATGGCTCGAGTGCCTTTGTGTGGCAGCATCAGTACCAATGCTCTAGAATGTTGCGCTCGAGCACTTTCTACAGAGCTGAACCTGAAACAAAAAAAAAAAAAAAACAAAGCAGAAAACACATAAAGCAAAATAAAGTAAAAAGAAATATGCATGTAGTAGCATGAGTACTACTGTATGCACAAAAATAAAAACACAGCAAAATAAAGTAAGGAGTAAAATAAAAACCAAAATGAAATAAAAAGAAAAATAGAGGGTAGTGCATTCAGCTGCATCAGTACTGCTGTTTGGGAATTTGTGGTCAAGCTCTCTTCTCCTTTCGGGTTACCTCCCAAGTAGTGCTAAGTTTATAGTCTTTAGCCAGACTGTGAGACACTCATGCCATATGCAGAGCTCAATCACTCATAAGGATTGTCACAGCCTTGAGCTATTCATGACCTCTCGAATTAGGTACGGTCTGTGATGGAAATTTCCCGCTCTTCCTTTCACTCAAATCCTTGGCCAATTGCCCTACTTGAGCTTCCAATCTTTGGATGGCTTGACTTGTTGTTGCCTCCAATTTCTGAATTGTCTGACTAGTCTGAGTATTGATCTATTGCTGAGCAGTCAAAAACTAGAGCATGACACGTTCGACATCATTCTTCTTTGGCTCAAGGTTTGGTTGCCCCACTTGTTGATTTAGAACGTTTTGATTACTACTCCATGAAAGGTTGGGGTGATTATGCCACCCTGCATTGTAAGTGTTAGAGTAGGGGTTGTTCTTGGGAGGATAGTTGTTATGTCCCACATTGTTCACATGCTTTGGCTCTAAAAAAGAAGAATAAGACTAGTTTCAGTAGTATGATTGGAATCCGAACATATAGCACATACTTTGACTTGTTGAACTTTATGAACTGGAAAGATGTTTGTCATGGCTTTCACTAGCATATTGAGCTTTTTCTCCATTGTAGCCATTTGAGTCTGGACCCCACCATTGACGTTTACTTCATACATGCTCTTGCTTTTGCATCTTTGCTTCCCTCTTGATGAGAATTGCTGAGAATTCTCACTTAGGGTCTCGAAAAGCTTAATTGCCTCCTCACTATTCTTCTCCATCAGCACACATCCACGAGCTGAATCTACAAGACTTTTGTTAGCATCATTTAATCCTTCATAAAATGCTTGTACCTGACCGTCTTGAGATAAGTTGTGGTGTGGGCATTTGAGAAGTAGCTCATTGAAGTGCTCTCATGCTTCAAGGAATAGGTCTCCATCTTTTTGTTGGAAGGTCTGAATCTCCCTTCTCAGTTGCCTAGTCCTTTGGGTTGTGAAAAACTTCTTCAGAAACTTTGTGACTAACTCCTTCCAGTTGTGAATTAAACTTGCAGCCAAAGAATTTATCCACAACTTAGCATTAACTTTCAGAAAAAACGGAAAAGAATTAACCTAATTCCTTCTACGGTTAGGCCATGGATATTCTGAGTCTTGCAAAGATCAAAGAAATTCCGTGTGTAGATATGGATCCTCTGTAGGTGAGGAGAAAAATTGAAATGGCTCTACAAAGTGGGCTGGAAAGCAATGCATGATGGTTGATTGAGTTTTTGTGGAATGAAGGAACTCTTCATTGGCTTTCGCTCAAGCTGATTCTCTATGTGTGCTTCTGCCATCTCTTGCTCAACTTCTAATTTTTCTTCTTCTTCAGAGTTATCTTTTTGCCTTCTAGGTTGTCAAATGGTGCGTTCAATCTCTAGATTGTATGGAATGATTGCTGCTGTCAAGAAAAGGGGCACTCGTGCGTCTCTGGAAGGGCGCTCGATCCAAGTGGTGCACTCGAGCCACTACTGCAGAAACAGATTGATGCCGTAAATAGCAGCTTCAGTGCTGCTGAGCTGGAGAAAGGCGCTCGAGCCTCTCGACGGAGTGCACTCAAGCGTAGTGAAATGCTCGAGTCCAGCGAATGATGCGCTCGAGCCTCTCTACTACAAAAGAGAAACTAACATGTAGAAACTGAAACCAAAAACAGATGAGACTAATATTTTTTTTTTAGATGAAAATAAACAAAATTAACTAAATTAAAAGGAAAAACTTTTTAAACAGAATTTAACACAATCCCTGGCAACGGCGCCAAAAACTTGTTATGTGATAAGTGCTGAATGTTACACATTCAAGCCCCTTAATTCACATATGTTAATCTCTTAGTTTTATTATAATATGATGTTTTGTGTTGTTTTTGTGTTTTTCCCTTATTTTGTAGGTTTTGGAAGAAAAGCACTCAATTCCATTAAGTTTCAGGCTCAGAAGAGATGTTGGAGAAAAGCTGAAGAATTTGGCTCGAGCCATATCCACATTTAGCTTGAGCCATCTTTTGGCTCGAGCCATAACCATATTTAGCTCGAGCCACTTTGCGCGCTGAACAGTAAAGTCAGCAGAACCCGATTTGGAAAGATCCTAAACCTACTCCAACTCGATTTTGGACTTCCTAGGGTGTACGAAATTGACTAGGGTTGTTCCTAAACTCTATAAATACACTCCTAAGTCCTCCAAAACAACGATACAAGCTTCAGGAGAAGAATCAAAGGCTTCAAAGAATGGTTTTTCTTAGTTTTTCTTTACTTTTCAGTTTTTCTTTATTATTTTCTTATGAGGATGATTTTCATCCGAATTATATGTAGCTAATACTTTAGTTAGAGCTCAATTGAGCCCTAATCATGTCTCTTTAAGGTTTCAATTTATCTTGCTACAATTCATGTTTTGATGCTTAATTGATTTATCTTGGATTTTTGTTCGTTCTTCATATGGGTTATGTATGGGTTTGATCATCTTATGCATATAACATGTGTAGATTGTTATCTAGGTCAATTTGGATAACCGAGTCCTGGGCCTAGTAGAGTGACAAAAGAACCAATTGCGGGTTCTTGGGGTAATCAACGTAAAAGATCGGAATATACACCATGTTCTAGGTCTTAGTGTGTTTGTCGATCTCCATAGATCTCTGCTTTCTTGAGAAACAACTTAATATACACCCATGTTAAATCTCTCAAGAAAGAAAAGAGTTAGACTATACACCCATGCCTAATCTCATTGTTTAGGGAGATCAATAGCTTTTGGAGTATACACCCATGCCCTTAGGCTGGCAAACATTGAGTATCTTGACATGAATGTAGCATTGTGTATATTGTTTACCTTATTTGAGTATGATTAGCGGTGGATATCAAAGCCTTAGCCCTTTATTCTTATTATTTTAATTCAATATTTTATCTCGTTTCATTCACAATATCTTTTTAGGAATTTCTTTTTAAACATAGTTTACCAATCCTCGTGGGAATGATCTCGTATTTGCCGTCTATACTATCGTTTTGATCTTGTGCACTTGCGAGTAAAACGTGCATTTATTCGCCTATGTATTTAGGTGGATATTTGTATAACAAGTTTTTGGCACCGTTGTCAGGGATTGTGTTAAATTGTGTTTTTAAAAGTTTTTCCTTTTAGTTTAGTTATTTTTGTTTATTTTCATCTAAAAAAAAAAATACTGACTTTTGTTTTAGTTTTTGTTTTGATTTGTTTCTGCAGCAAGGGGGCTCGAGTGCCTTTTTTCCAAACAGTAGCACTGAAGCTGCTGTGAACTACAAAATTGATTTTTGCCCATGCAATGACGTCTATCTCAAAATTTAGTTGTTATTCCATACAATCCAGACATTGAACGCACCATTCGACAACCTCGAAGGCCAAAAGAAGATTTCGAAGAAGAAGATAAATTCAAAGTTGAGGAAAAGATGGCAGAAGCACACGTAGAAAATCAACCCGAGCGAAAGCCGATGAAAAGTTCTTTCATTCCACAAAACCTCAATCAACCATCATGCATCACCTACCAGCCAAATGCACAAGCCAACTTCAATTTATCTCCTCATTTGCTCAACATGCTGCCACATTTTAGAGTCACACCCTCTGAGGATCCATACTTGCACATAAGAGATTTCTTTGATCTTTGCAAGACGCAAAACATTCATGGCTTAACTCTAGGGCATATCAAGTTAATTCTCTTTCCTTTTTCTTTAAAAGATAATGCTAAGCTTTGGTTAAACTCTTTGGCTGCAGGATCTATTCACACTTGGGAGGAGTTGGCAACAAAGTTTCTTAAGAAATTCTTCCTGGCCCAAAGGACAAGACAATTAAGGAAGGAGATTCAGACCTTCCAACAAAAAGATAAAGACCTTTTTTTCGAGGCATGGGAGCACTTCAATGAGCTACTTCTCAAATGTCCACATCACAACTTATCTCAAGAAGATCAGGTACAAGCATTCTATGAAGGTTTAGATAATTCTAACAAAAGTCTTGTAGATTCAGCTTGTGGAGGCGTGCTGATGGAGAAAAGTAATGAAGAAGCCATAGAGCTCTTTGAAACTTTGAGCGATAAATGGCTCCCATTCTGACACACTAAACTGGACTTGCCCTATGTCTTCATTCACAGATCAAGAGCAAGCAAACTATGTGGGCCAAAATAATTATCCTCAGAAGAACAATCTGTACTCCAATACCTACAATGCAGGGTGGCGAAACCACCCCAATTTCTTATAGAGTAATAATTAGAATGTGCAGAATCAACAAGGGCAGCAACGAAATTTTTAGTAGGGGAATAATTATCAGGCTCCACCACAAGTGATGCCACCCAATCCAAAGCCGAAAAAGAATGATCTTGAAGGTGCCATACTCCATTTTCTGACTGTGCAACAACAAACCAATGCCCAAACCAGTCAAACTATTCAGAAATTGGAGGCCACTACCTATCAAGCTATTCAGAGACTAGAAGCAAAAGTGGGGCAAATGGCTAAGAAGCTAAGCGAAAGGAAGAGAGGTGAATTTTTCTCACAAACAATTCCAAATCCAAGAGTCACGAGCAACTTAAAGCTGTAAAACCCTCAGAAGTGGCAAGGAAATTGATAACAAGATGGGAATTGATGAGACCATACAAGCACCTGCATCTGAAGCCACAACTTCCAAGGTAAATGAAAAGGAGAAGGTGAATGCACCACCTTTCCCTCAGAGGTTAATAAAATCCAAGAAAGAAAAGCAACTTGTGGATATCTTTGAAACCCTGAGAAAAGTTGAAATTAATATTCCTTTATTAGATGCAATCCAACAAATTCCAGCTTATGCTAAATTTTTAAAGGATTGTTGCACTCATAAAAGGAAATTTCAAGATCATGAGAAAGTTGCCCTGACATAAGAGGTAAGTGCAGTTTTACTGAGAAAATTGCCACCAAAATTGAAAGATCCAAGTAGTTTCACTATTCCGTGCAGAATTGGAGAAAAAACCTTTGATCGTGCCTTGTTGGATCTCAGAGCCAGTATCAATCTACTACCTTACACTATTTATGAGACATTGGGTTTGGGAGACCTTCAACCCAACTCCATCACATTGCAATTGGCAGATCGAAGCATAAAAAGACCGAGAGGCATCCTAGAGAATGTCCTTGTTAAGGTAAATCAATTTATTCTCCCTGCTGATTTCCTTGTCTTGGATATAGAGGAGGCCCTTATGCCATTGCCTCTACCTATCATCTTGGGTAGACCATTTATGAGGACTGCAGACACTAAAATTTGTGTGATAAAGGGCACTATGAGTATGAAGTTGAATGGGGAAAAGATAGAGTTCAAAGTTTTTGATGCATTGAAATTACCCCAAGATACTCTTGACTACTTTAATGTCTGTATAATTCAAACTGTTGTTGAAGAAGTTTTTCAAATCCATCATCCTGATCCATTGGAGGCCACATTGACCCACAGTATCACTCGACAATGCATTGAGCCAGACTTTGAAAGTGTTACTGATGACATCATTGAGGTTGTGCACTCTCTTGGGGCCATTACAGCTTTTTCAAGTAAGCAACCTCTTTCTTTTGAGACTCTTGTACCTAATGTTACTACTCTTGTTCCCTCTATTATCAAGGCACCAGTTCTAGAGTTGAAGCAGCTACCTGCCCATTTGAAATATGCCTACTTGGGAGATGGTCAGACACTACTTGTAATAATTGCTTCAGAATTAAGTTTGGGGGAGGAGGAGAAGCTTTTAAGAGTTCTTTGAGACCACAAGACTGCATTAGGGTGGACTATTGCCGACATCAAAGGAATAAGTCCAGCCAAATGCATGCACCGAATTTTCCTTGAGGACGAAGCAAGGCCAACTAAGGACGCCCAAAGAAGACTAAATCCACACATGAAGGATGTGGTTAGAGTTGAAGTTCTCAAATTGCTGGATGTTGGCATTATCTATCCCATTTCAGACAGCAAATGGGTAAGTCCGGTCCAAATAATACCAAAGAAGAGTGCAATCACAGTGATGAAAAATGAAGATGATGAGCTGATAACCATAAGAATGACTACCGGGTAGAGAGTATGTATAGATTACCGAAGGTTAAACAAGGAGACCCGAAAAGACCACTTCCCTCTACCTTTCATTGATCAGATGTTAGAGAGATTAGCTGGTCACAGCTACTATTGTTTCTTGGATGGATACAGTGGGTACAATCAAATTGCCATAGCTCCGGAAGATCAAAAAAATACCACATTCACATGTCCGTTTGGCACCTTTGCCTACCGGAGAATGCCATTTGGCTTATACAATGCTCCTGCTACATTTCAAAGATGCATGATGGGCATTTTTTCAGATATGGTGGAAAAATTCATTGAGGTATTTATGGATGATTTTAGTGTTTTGGCTCTAACTTCGATGAATGTCTAAACCATCTACAAATTGTTCTTAAGCGATGTGAAGACTGCAATCTAGTACTTAATTGGGAAAAGTGCCACTTCATGGTACAACAAGGCATTGTACTGGGTCATGTTATTTCCAATAAGGGCATTGAGGTTGATAAAGCAAAAATTGACATCATCTCAAAACCTCCTCCTCCTATGACGGTCAAGGGTGTAAGAAGTTTTTTGGGGCATGCCAGATTTTATAGAAGATTCATCAAGGACTTTTCCAAGATTTCTAGACCCTTCTCCATGCTGTTGGCCAAAGATGTCAAATTTCTGCGGACCAATGAGTGCATGGCTGCATTCAATATATTGAAAAACTTACTCACATCTGCACCAATCATGATGGCACCTGATTGGAATCTCTCGTTTGAGCTTATGTGCGATGCTAGTGACTTTGCCTTGGGAGCTGTTTGGGTCAGCGAGTTGATAAGGTACCTCATGCCATTTATTATGCTTCTCAAACCTTAAATGATGCTCAGCTAAACAATTCCAATACTGAAAAAGAACTGTTAGTAGTCATCTTTGCATTAGAAAAGTTTCAGTCATATCTAATTGGATCTAAAGTCATCATCTTCACTGATCATGCTACTCTCAGATACCTGTTTGCAAAGAAAGATACAAAACCTAGGTTAATCAGATGGGTCTTACTGCTACAAGAATTTGACCTAGAAATCAAGACAAAACGGGTAGTGAAAATGTGGTTGCAGATCATTTGTTCAGGCTGCTTTATGAAGAAGAAGGGAATGAGCTTTCCTTTAGGCGAACAATTTCTGGACGAGCAGTTATTTGCCATCAATGTCCACCCTCCATGGTATGCCGACATTGTAAACTACCTCACTACAAAGGTCTTCCCGCCAGGTATGTCCAATCAAGAACGGAAGAGATTAATGTCTATATCTAGACATTACCATTGGGATGAGCCTTATCTGTTCAAATTCTGCCTTGATCCTGAGGAGGAGCACACCAGCATTCTACAACATTGCCATCAGTTTGCCTGCAGAGGACATTTTGGAGCCAAGAAAACGGCACTCAAGGTACTTCAATCTGGTTTTTATTGGCCCACTATATTTAAAGATGCTTTTGAATTTTGCAGTCCTTGTGATCGATGCCAGCGGACCGGCAACATATTGTCAAGAAATCAAATGCTTTTACAGAACATTCAAGAGGTCAAACTATTTGATATATGGGGTATTGATTTCATGGGCCCTTTTCCTAATTCTTTTGGATATTTATACATTCTTGTGGGGGTAGATTATGAGTCCAAATGGGTCGAGGCTGTCCCCTCGAAAACTAATGATCATCGAGTTGTTGTGAAGTTCTTACAGGAAAATATTTTCACTCGATTTGGGACACCAAGGGCAATCATTAGTGATTAAGGAAACCATTTTAACAATCAACATTTTACCTCTTTGATAAAGAAGTACGGGATCACACATAAGGTTGGCACTCCATATCATCCCCATACAAGTGGACAAGTGAAAATCAGCAACTGAGAAATCAAGGGCATCCTAGAGAAGACGGTGAACACTACCAGAAATGATTGGTCTTTACGATTGAATGATGCACTATGGGCCTATGGAACTGCTTACAAGACTCCCATTTGCATGTCTCCATATCGGTTAGTCTTTGGGAAGGCATGCCATTTACCTATGGAATTGGAGCATCGAGCATACTGGGCCATAAAGAAACTCAATTTCAATATGTAGCAAATAGGTGAAAAGCGGAAGTTGCAGCTGGTTGAGCTTGGAGAATTGAGGCATGATGCCTATGAAAACGCCAAGCTCTACAAGGAAAGAACTAAAGCCTATCATGACAAGCACCTTGTCTAGAAAGAGTTTCATGTAGGCCAGCAAGTATTGATCTACAATTCAAGATTGAGACTTTTTCTTGGTAAACTCAAGTCTCGCTAGCATGACCCTTATGTCGTCAAAAAAGTGTTTTCCCATGGAGCTTTGGAAGTCCATTGCTAGAAAACTTATCAAACATTCAAGGTAAATGGGCACAGAGTAAAACCCTACATGGATACAAAGCTTGAGCCAAGAGATGAAGATTTGGCACTCCATTCTGCCCAGTCTGTAGAAGCACTACCAGAGCCGCTCGCGCCACATTCTGATGAGCTCGAGCACGTGTGTCCAGCATAGTGGTACTGAGGCCACTGCTTGCACTTCAAAGACATATCCTTTTTTTAAAAAAAAAAAAAAATCTGTTTTGTTTTCATTTTTGTTGTTAGTACTATTTCGTTTTTAGTTTTCCTTTGTTTTGTTTTCAGAATTTTGTTTTTCAGAACAAGTGTGCTTGCATTCAAGTTTGAGGGTATGCTATAAGCCATGCCTCTCTACTCAGCTTTCTCGTCTCCCTGGTATGATCTTTTCATTTTTCTCTACACACTAAGGACAGTGTGTAATTCAAGTTTGGGGGTATGTGAGTCATACACACACTTTGTCCATGTTTTTTTTAAAAAAAAATTTTGCATATTTTTGTTATTCTTAAGAATTTGGTTGATTTGGAACTGTGATTTAAATTTTATTGGTGAGCTTAGAATGTTGAACACATGATCATATGATTAGGATTCTAGGTCTTGTTGCTTACCTTTGGCATCTGAGCATTCACTTGTTTTAATTTGAATTGCCATGAGCACATTAGCACATAGTTTGTGAGGTATGACATGTAAACAGAAACTAACCTGTAGAAACTGAAACCAAAAACAGATGAGACTAACATTTTTTTTTTTAGATGAAAATAAACAAAGTTAACTAAATTAAAAGGAAAAACTTTTTAAACAGAATTTAACACAATCCCTAGCAACGGCACCAAAGACTTGTTATGCAAATATCTACCTAAACAAATAGGCAAATAAATGTATGTTTTAATTGCAAGTGCATAAGATCAAAACATTAGTATAGACGACAAATACGAGATCATTCCCACGAGGATTGGTAAATTGTATTTAAAGAGAATTTCTTAAAGCAAATATCTTGAATTGAACAAAATAAAATACCAGATTTGAAATAAATAATATAATTAAAAACAATAAGTAAATAGGGTAGGGCTCCGATATCCACCACTAATCATACTCTTTTTGGGAAATGACATGCACAATGCTATAAACCGTATTGCAATGCTCACTGTTTGTCGACCTAAGGGCATGACATATACTCCAAAAAGCCATTGATTTTCTTAAGCAACAAGTTAAGCATAACATGTGTGACAATCGTCCCCGACCCCGTAGGCTACCCGGCTCCTGGACTCTCAAGGTTTTGTTCCATTCCCCGAAGGGCTAGACGTGTCCCCCATGAGCTAGTAGCTCAATGGTTACTCATGAGTGCAAATTCTAGGACTTAAAGGTCCTAGGTTCGACTCATGGGGGACGCATCTAGCCCTTCAGGGAATAGAACAAAGCCTTGAGGGTCCAGGAGCCGGGTAGCCTACGGGGCCGGACTAGGTAGCTCAAAGAGGACAATATGAGTAGTGTAAAGCAGACGAGCCAGCCGGGTAGCCTACGGGGCCGGGGACGACTATTACAACATGTACTCTAACTCTTTTCTTTCTCAAATAACTCAGTTAAAGGTGTCACTGGCCCCCAATAAGTTGTTCTTCAAGAAAGCATAAATTTATGAAAATCGACAAACACACTAAAACTTAAAACATGGTATCTATTCAAGTCTTTCATGTTGATAATTTCAAGAACCACAATTGGTTCTCTTGTCACTCTAATATGCCCAGGACTCGGTCATCCAAATTGACATATATAACAATCCCACATCACCCATACATATGATGATCAAGCATAAACACAAACCATATGAAGAACGAACAAAAACTCTGGAATTAATCAATTAAGAATCACAAATAGTTGTAGCAAGGCAAATTAAAATCTTAAAGAGACATAATTAGAGCTTCAATCAAGCTCCAACTAAAGTATTTAACTACAACTCAATTTAGACTTAAGGTATATACATTCATAAAATAAAGAAGGAAGAAAGAAAAATTGAAACCCTTCTTGATCTATCCTCTGATTTCTCTCCCAAAACTTGTTTCTTCGATTTGGACGACTTAAGGGTGTATTTATAGAGTTTTAGAACAATCATAGTCGATTTTGTGTAGCCTACAACTCCAAATCTTCGTTGGAATTGGATTAAAACATTTCCAAAGCAGTTTCTGCTGACTTCAACATTCCAGCACACGAGGGCGCTTGAGCCCTCTGGATGGGCGCTCGAGCACAAGGGCGCTTGAGTCACTTGTCATGTGCGCTCGAGCGGCTTGCTTCAATGTTGCGCTTGAGCTCTTTTTGCAAGGCTCGAGCACTTCTTCTTCACCTTTTCTCCCAAAGATCTTCTAAGCTTGGAACTTGATAGATTTGATTTCTTTTCTTTCAAAACCTAAAATATATATATATATATATATATATAATAAAAATAAATAAATAAATAAATAAAATAAAATAAAAAAAAACATGAAAACAACACAAAAAATCATACTATAATGAAACTAAGGGCTAACACATGTGAATTAAGGGGCATGAATGTAAGAAATTCAGCACTTGTCAACAGTATTTTTTTAGGAAAGACAACTACCATGGTCCGTTTTTTGTGCATTACACCTATAAATCAACTTGAAGCTTTCAACTTCACTTAATCAACATAATCATCATGGTTGATGTGTAACAGTCTTCGTCAATGGAATGTCCAATTTCATTACCGACTACTAACAAGAAAATGTTTAAAACTACAAGGTTTATGGCCTAAGACCTTGTGTGATAATCACATTACTCACACCATAAACCATATTCAATGGAATGTAAGAACCATTTACATGCACAGCATAAATAATACAAAAACCATTTAAAAACGTTTATATATGCTCAATTAATTATACCAGTGAATAACTTTATTCATTACAAACTATAATATAGTAAAAATAAAATATTGAGATTTATGATATAATCCCCAATAGTCCATTCAACATTGTCTATGGGGTTAATCCTCATGCATCGTTGGATCTAGCACATGTTCTTGATTTGCAGAGGGTACATGTTAAAGCTAAAGAATTGATTGCTCAAATCCAAGAGATCCGTAAGATGATTGTTCAAAATTGCAAGAGTCAACAACAAAGTACAAGGCAAATGTGGATAAGAAGAGGCATACAATGGAGTTTGAGGAAGGAGATTTTGTGTGAGTTGTTTTTACCAAGGATCAATTTCCCATGGGAGAATACAACAAGCAAGCTGCTCGGAAGATTGGTCCTTTGGAGATCATTGAGAAGATCAATCCTAATGCGTACATGATGAAGCTTCCATGTCATTAAGACCTATGAGGTGTTCAATAACAAGTGTCCTGTTCCATTCACAGGAGATTCTTTGGATGAAGATGTCAATTCAAGGGCGAATTCTCTTCAATCTGGGGAGGATGATGTAGATCAAGCGGCATTTGAGTTTTTGAAAATATCTTAAGCAGATAAGAGTATGGGCGTTCGAACTAGGTCTCAAAACCGTTCAAACTGTTTAAGGAATACAACAAGCCAAAATCGTCTATGAACTGAACTTGGAACAGTAGGATCGAGAAGCAGCAATAATCAATCGTCCCAAGTTAAGTTCAAACTGAACTTGGGACATGTAGGACCGATGAATTATTCAAAGTTTTAGTTTTTCTCCTATTTTCTTCAATTCCTCAATAGAAAAAGAAGTTATTGAGGAGAGAAGTTTAATCATTAATTTTTTGACTGGCCAAAGAAAGTATTATGGCTCTGTGGGAAGCCTGGGAAAAGGATCCTGTTCATTTAAGTTGAAATGAAGACGGGCCAGTTAAGCTTGAATGAGGGGTAAAACTGTAATTCAACTCTTTGAATTATAGTTTTACCCCTCATTCAAGCCTAACCAACTCTTCAAATGAAATAGAGAGGATCTTGGTCGAGAAGCCTACGCACGTTAGAATGGAAAAATGAAGTTCATTTATGAGAATTTCGTTCCTCAGTAATTTTTTATTTGGTGATGGATCTCTCCTCATCTTTTCCTTGCGTTTTCCCACCAATCATCCAGTTTCGCAGCGCAACCTTTTGTAATAGTAATTAGATTTTGCTTTGTCACTTTGCTCATATACCATTTACTTTTTAACAATATCTACACTTGATCTGCACCAAAAGATACCTTTTGTATGATAGAGCAATCCTCGAACTATTTGGCTTGTTGTCCCCATTTTCTTAAAACGTTATAGTTCATTTTTTTTTATAGATTCAAAAAACATTTTATTGAAATCACCGTGTTCAGAAAACTCTAACTTGTATGGTACATTATTTACCGCCCTAATTTAAAAAGAAAAATTGTATAGCATGTTGAACTAAGTTGAACCACGACATCAAAACAAAAACAACCTTGTCTATCTAGACCCTACTTAGTTTATTTATTTTTTTTATTTTTTATTTTATTTTATTTTATTTTTCTATTTTCTATTCAAGAGGGGGAAAGGGGGGAAAGGGGATTAAACCCTACTTAATTATCATATATATGAAAATGCCTAAAAAGACCCCCCCAAAAAAGATAACGATTGAACTAAGAAGATGACAAGTTGTCGATTGTTTGTGCCAAAAAGCCAAAAGTAATTTCTCATCTACACCATCCAACAACATTCATTGATTTAGTGGAATTTCATAATCTTATCACTATTATTATCATCATCGTTGCCATCACTTATTTCTTAGTTAAACTTGTGATTTACGCTATAAAATTGTTAGGTGTGAATGATTATTATCGTCGTTGTTACCATCACTTATTTATTTCTTAAACTTGTGATTTACGCTAAATGGTTGTTAGGTGCGATTGATTATTATTATGGTCATTACGATCACCTATTTCTTTCTTAAACTTGTAATTTACGCTAAAAAATTGTTTGGTGCGACTAATTGTTATTATGGTCGTTACGATCACTTATTTCTTTCTTAAACTTGTGATTTACGCTATAAAATCATTAGGTGCGACTAAATATTATTATGGTCGTGACAATCACTTGTGATTAATGCTATAAAATTTTTAGTTGCGAGTGATTATCATTATCGTCATCCTTATCATCATTTGTTTCTTAGTAAGACTTGTGATTTACGCTATAAAATTTTTAGGTGCGAGTGGTTATTTTCATCGTCATTATCATCACTTATTTCTTAGTTAAAATTGTGATTTACGTTGTAAATTTTTTTAGTTACTATCAATCATAGATTATTTTTCTCTATGATCAATATACCTACTAACCACATCGAAATCTGTGCAACATTTTCCAACTATGATTATTGTGGATATGTCGATGGTCCTCTAATATGTGTATGCAACATGCTAAACTTATTAGAAAAAAAATAATAATAAATTAAAAAAAAAAATCTAAACTTATAGCGGCGTGAAAAATGTCTATTCAGAACAATAATTGAGATCTTTATTCTAAAGTAAGGAGGAAAAATAATAAAGAGAGAGGAATGAGGGCAAAATGAATCATATTTGATTTGCAAACTCTTGATAGGGTTAGAATGAATTTTCTTCTGTTTAGCGCCATATTAATGCATTGATTTTTTTTTTTTCGAGGGGAAGGGGGGGGGGGAAGAATAATTATTACTTCCCGAAAGAAGTCATTACATAGAAATTTTTAAATGATGAGAGACATGTTTGTTGTTAGGTGACATAAACGCGTGAATAGATGCACTGATAACTTGCCTTTTGCGACTCCTCTATGTAATGTGCATTAGACATGTCGGTGAACATGTCTTTTGCTGGTTGGATTCTTGAAGGAAGGGGCTTAGTTCTGAAGGTTGAAGATTAGCTTGGGCGTAAAACAGAAGCTAAGCACAAGTATCGAAGTGCACGTGTCAAGTATTGTATGGTTGAAGAAGTAATGGAAGGCAGTTGTAATCAACTGATAAGGGTACTTTGGGGATTGTAATAAACAGCTGTCAGTCAAATATGTGATATGCGTTTAATTCATTAGATATTGCGTTTTGTAATTAGTTACGAATTGGGTTGGTTGGTTGGGCTATTAGAAGTCGTTGGTTGGGCTGTTAGAAGTTTGTTAGAAATAGGCCACTTGTATTAGATCAGTGGCTAAATATAAAGCCGAGCCCAAGGGAAAGAAAAGGCAAGAAAGAAGTTAGTTCATTGTAGTTGTTAACTTTGGAGGCCGAGATATCCTCGAACTTATCTCTGTAAATTTCAGTTCACTTTCTTCATTCAATACAATCTTCCATTTCCTACATCCTATACACAATTCTCTTTACAGATAATAGTTTTCTTCTACAACTTAGAAAAAACTATTACAATTGGTATCAGATTGCTAACGATCTTGCAATGACAGAAGGCACAAGATTGGCTCAATTGACTGAAGCAGTGAAGATTCTGCAAGAAACCCAGAAGCAAGCTGCTGCAAACCACAATCTTTTGGCAGAAACTCAGAAAAAATAGGCTCTAGATAGTCAGGCACAGTTTACCGAGTTGAGAGAAATGCTCAAAATAGTATTAACAAATCAAACTCAGCCAGTACAGCCTAGAATTATTAACAAGAATGGTGAATGTGCACATCAGAATAGAGTTCCTCATGAAGCTAGAAGACATGGGGAGGACCTTGATGATACGGGATATGCATGGGGAGAAAGGCAAATACATCCAAGAACCTTGCGCTTGGATTTTCCAAAGTTTGAAGGGGATAATCCATCAGCATGGATTTATAAGGTAAATCAGTTTTTTACCTATTATCCAACCCCTGAATTCCAAAGAATTCGTATGGCTTCATTTCATATGGAGGGTGATGCCCTCATTTCGTTTCAAGCAGCAGATGAGGCTGGTTCCTTTTCTTCTTGGGGAACTTTTACCTAGGCCTTACTCAATCGATTTGGACCTTCCTATGATGATCCAATGGAGTCTTTGACTCGATTGCATCAGAATTCATCTGTGGCTTCTTATACTGCCCAGTTTGAATCTCTGTCCAGAAGAATCAGAAACTTATCAATGGAAAACAAATTGAGTTGCTATCTTAGTGGTCTAAAAGATGAGATCAGATTACCTTTAAGAATGCTAAATCCTACAACTCTGCCAGCGGCTTTTGGTCTAGCAAAGCTTCAAGAAGAATACATTGCTAGTACTAGAAAACCTTATAAACAACTTAGCAATTCTATGGGCTATGGGAAGCCACAACAGTGGTCTAACCCGTCAGCTGCTAATCCAGAGAATCAACAAGTTGCTTCTTTTTCAAAAACACCTCATTCAACTATTCAAGTCCAAAAAATTTATCCTAAAAAGATGAGGGAAAGAAGACAAAAGGGTTTGTGTTATTATTGTGATGAAAAATGGAATCCTTCTCATCATTGCAAGAATCTAAAAATATATATGATGCAGGGTTTTGAGTTGCAAGAAGAGGAGCATAGTGAAGAAGTCTTTTATGAATCAAATTCTGGAGAGGAGTTATTGATGTTACCTAAAAAGCATTCTACTTTGGAGCCTGAAATTTCATTGCATGCAATCTCTGGATCCTTAAGTCCCAAAACAATGCGATTGGTGGGTTTGTTGGGCAATCAATTAGTGGTCATCCTCATAGACTCTGGAAGTACCCATAATTTTATGGATTCAGCAGTGGCGAGGCTAGCCAGAGTATGTGTCAGACCTACACAAACAATACAAGTCAACATTGCAAATGGTGATAAGATTCAAGCTGAAGGTAGATGCCATGATGTGAATCTAAAGTGCAAGGTAACATCATCCATACTGATTTTTATGTTATCACTTTGGCTGGCTGTGATATAGTGTTAGGCATTGAATGGTTGAGAACTTTAGGCCCTGTTTTGTGGGCTTTCTTGAAGTTAACTATGTAGTATACCCTTTTGGGTAAGCAAGTTATTCTGACTGGGCTAAATCCCACGGAATTGACAATGGAAGATGGCCCTAATTTTCTGAAACCTTCATTTTTGAGGAACAAAGGGATTGTTTTGCAGCTTATGACCCCCATTGAAAATAAGCAATCCCAAGTCCTTCCTGAATCTATCAAAATCTTACTAGCTGAGTTCCAGATAGTGTTTGAGGAGCCTAAAGGGTTACCTCCTCCTAGAACCCATGATCATCAAATATTGCTTAAACCAAGAACAACCCTCATCTCTATTAGACCTTACAGATATTCATATTACCAAAAATTTGAAATTGAAACAATTGTTAGGGATCTTTTGAAATCTGGGGTGATTAAAAACAGCCAAAGTCCATTTTCTTCACCTGTTCAGTTGGTAAGAAAAGCAGATGGAAGTTGGAGAATGTGTGTTGATTACAGGGCTTTAAACCAAGAAACAGTGAAAGACAAATTTCCCATTCCAGTAATTGATGAATTGCTAGATGAACTCTTTGGGGCAGAAGTGTTTTCTAAATTGGATTTAAGATCCGAGTATCATCAAATAAGGGTTAAGACTGAGGATGTGCAGAAAACAGCATTCCGAACCCATGAAGGTCATTACGAGTTTTTGGTGATGCCTTTCGGCCTCACCAATGCTCCTTCAACCTTTCAAGGTTTGATGAATGAAGTTTTTAAACCCTTTTTAAGAAGATTTGTCCTTGTATTTTTTGATGACATCTTAGTCTACAGTCAGAATTTAAAGTACCATTGTGCTCACTTGAGGTGTGTTTTGGAAGTGTTACAACAACATCAGCTCTATGCTAAACAATCTAAGTGTAGATTTACTGTTAATGAGATTGACTATTTGGGTCACTTAATTTCAAAAAATGGGGTTAGGGCTGATCCGTCAAAACTTGACTCAATGATTCAGTGGCCTCTTCCAAAAACCATCAAGGCATTGAGAGGTTTTTTGGGTTTAACTAGTTACTATTGGAAGTTCATAAGATCCTATGGTAGCATAGCTGCACCACTGACAAGCCTATTGAAGAAAAACTTCTTCAAGTGGAATGATCAAGCTACTGAGGCTTTCAACCATCTCAAACAAGTAGTAACTAATCCCCCAGTATTGAGACTTCCTGATTTTACTAAAGCATTTACAATTGAATGTGATGCATGTGGAAATGGAATTGGAGCTGTGCTGATGCAAGAAGGGAAACCCATAGCTTTTTACAGTCAAGCTTTGAAGGGCAGGGCTTTATTGCTATCTACCTATGAGAAGGAACTGTTGGCTTTGGTAACTTTAGTCCAAAAATGGAGACCATATCTCTTAGGTCAGTCATTCAAAGTGCGCACAGACCAACAATCCCTAAAATTTCTGCTAGAACAGAAGGTAGGCACCGTTTCCCAGCAAAGATGGCTTTCCAAATTGCTAGGCTATGACTTCACTATTGAGTAAAAAAAAGGAAAAGACAAAAGGGTTGCTGATGCCCTATCCAGAAAATTTGAAGATCTAAGTGGGACTGATGATATTACTATCTCATTAATTTCTTTTCCTAATCGGGATTGGATTGAGGAACTCAAGCAAAGCTATCTTCAATGCCCTACTACTATGACCTTGTTATCTGACTTGCAATTAGGAATCAAAATCCCAAAAGGCTATTCATTACAGCAAGGTCTTATCCTTAGAAAAGGAAAACTTTTTGTGGTCAAAGACTCTCCTTTCAAGCAACAAATTTTGGAGTACATTCACTCCAATCCTACTTCGGGGCATTCTGGCTATCATAAAACTCTACATCGAGCTAAATCAGATTTTTTCTAGCATGGCATGAGAAAGGATATTAAAACTTATGTAAGGGAATGTTCAATTTGTCAAGAAAACAAGCCTGAGCTGATCCAATCTCCAGGGCTACTCCAACCTCTACCAATTCCTACACAGGTATGGGCTGATATATCTCTTGATTTTGTTGAAAGACTGCCTAAGTCTAATGGCTTCACGGTTATTCTAGTTGTCATTGACCGTTTGACAAAATATGACCATTTTATTCCTCTCAAACATCCCTACACAGTAGCTACTGTTGCTCAATTGTTTCTGTCCAACATCCTAAAGCTACATGGAATGCCTAAAACAATCGTCTCTGATAGGGATCCTATTTTCACAAGTTCTTTTTGGAGGGAATTGTTCCAACTATAGGGAATTATACTAGCCCTTAGTTCAGCCTATCACCCCCAATCAGATGGCCAAACCGAAGCTTTGAACAAGTGCCTAAAGGGCTATTTGAGATGTTTTTCAAGAGCTAAACCTAACGAATGGAGTACTTGGTTACCATGGCTGAGTGGTGGTATAACACTAACCACCACTCTGCCACGGGAATAACCCCATTTGAAGCCCTCTACGGCTACACTCCTCCCACTTTGCTATCTTACATACTAGGAACCACTGCTAATCTAGCAGTTGACAGGCATCTGCGTGATAGAGATACTCTTATTAATCTTTTAAAGGAAAATCTTAAGCTGGCACAAAACAGAATGAAATCCCAGGCTGATAAAAGAAGAACTGAAAGGGAATTTCAAATAGGGGATTGGGTATACCTACAGTTGCAGCCGTACCGTCAGAAAACAGTCGCCATGCGCAAAAACATGAAGCTCTCTCCTCGATTCTTTGGACCCTTCCAAGTGCTCAACCGCATCGGTTCAGTTGCATATCGACTTCAATTACCCACTGATTCACGAATTCACCTAGTCTGTCATGTGTCCTGCCTCAAGAAGAAACTGGGTAATCAGATCAATCCACTTCCCACTCTTCCACCGGTTGATGGGAATGGTGAGCTGAAGCTTGAACCAGAAGCTATCATCGATCGCCGTATGGTCCACAAAGGCCATCGCGCGGTAACAGGAGGTTTTAATCAATTGGAAAGGCACTGCATCTGAAGATAATTCCTGGGAGTCTTTATGGAAGCTCAAGGAACTTTATCCTCACCTTGTGGACAAGGTGCTTTAAAAGGAGAAGGGAATGTAATGTGCATCAGACATGTCGGTGAACATGTCTTTTGCAGGTTGGATTCTAGAAGGAAGGGGCTTAATTCTGAAGGTTGAAGATTAGCTTGGGCGTAAAACAAAAGCTGAGCACACGTATCGAAGCGCACGTGTCAAGTATCGCATGGTTGAAGAAGTAATGGAAGGCAGCTGTAATCAACTGATAAGAGTACTTTGGGGATTGTAATAAACAGCTGTCAGTCAAATATGTGATATGCGTTTAATTCATTAGATATTGGTTTTGTAATTAGTTACGAATTGGGTTGGTTGGTTGGGCTGTTAGAAGTCGTTGGTCGGGCTGTTAGAAGTTTGTTAGAAATGGGCCACTTGTATTAGATCAGTGGCTGAATATAAAGCCAAGCCCAAGGGAAAGAAAAGGCAAGAAAGAAGTCAGTTCATTGTAGTTGTTAACTTTGGAGGCCGAGATATCCTTGAACTTATCTCTGTAAATTTCAGTTCACTTTCTTCATTCAATACAATCTTCCATTTCCTACATCCTATACACACTTCTCTTTACAGATAATAGTTTTCTTCTACAACTTAGAAAAAACTATTACACTCTAGATCCAATGACTAACTTTCTATGGACTGCAAAAAGTTTGGAATTGCATCTTACTGTTTTCTTTTTCCTTTTAATCTGAGATTAAAAGGGTAAAAAAAAAAAAGCTTTTTTTTTTTTTTCTAATTGATAAGGGGAAAGAACGAAATTAAGTATTTCTTCAAGGCGATTCAGACTTCTTCGGTTCCACTATAGCATCTGTCTCCACTTCGATTCAGACTTTTTTGTTAATTAAGTATATTAACGAAATTAAAATATAAAGAATCTGTCTCCACTAGCATCACAAAAAATCATTTCTCCAAAACACATATATAAACCAAGCCTATGCTTTTACTATTGCATCTTCATGGAGTAGACTCATTAGCCTTTACTTTCCAAAGAAAGTTTACGGATTGAGTAGCACTGCAATGACGTGTTTACAGACAAATAATTCTAATTTTATTGATTAAATATAAGGAAATGTTAGAATATCTATCCAAATCTTTCTTCTATCTTTCTAAATATCACTATCACCATTGGATGGATGAGTTCCATACATGGGACCTACATAAATCCATAGATTCAATAATAATAGTGATATTTAAAAGGATGAGAAAAGAATTTGGGTAGATATTTTAGCATTTCCCTTAAATATATATCTAAATTTTGTTTATGTGATACTGTCTCTGTAAATTGACAAAAAAACAAAAACAAAAAACAACAAAGGTGTACTGTCCACGTCAATTGACAATCTCTTCATGTCTCCCATAATTTTGATCACTATTCGAAGATACTGTTATTCCACTAATTAAAACGTACGTTGATAATCTTAATTGAGTTTAGCTATTAAGTATTGCTACCTAATCCTACCTCATCCTTACATTAAAATATTAGTTAAATAATTAAAATTTATAGGATTAAATTTATGATATATATGAGAACAAATGTTATGAGTTCAAAACCCAACTTCAATAGTTTAAGCAATAGAATTCATATCTTCCTATTAACTTCAATAATATTCTACGTATTTCGATTTCCTGTTCAATCGACTTAAACTTTTAAAGCAAGTAATAATTTTACGTGTACTCGATGGCCAACCCCCACCCCCAAAAGAAAGGCATGTTTGGTTACATTTAAATGAATTTGAAAGCAAATTATAGGAGACAAAAAAGGAAGTATTGGAATCAATGAGTGGTTTAACATGTTGATATAATAATGACACGAACTCCCCTCGAGGTTTTGTTTTAACACGAAGTACTTCTCCTTTGGGAAATTTTCTGTAGTTTTCATGGTAGTCACATTCTTTTTATAATGTTTTTTCTTTTCCACTTTTAACATGCATCCACTGATGTTTCGACACCCAAGCTAATCAAGTCCTTGTATCCAAATAATGCTTCCAATAAGGTTGCTAGAAACACTGGAGATTGTCAACTCCTGTTTTATGGCAACTTAGTGCAAAACAAAGTGAAATAACGCCACTATGATTTTATGATCATATATATCCTTTTCTCTTCCTAATTCTGTCCAACAATTACATGACCTCTGCATTCCCTTGTGCTGATAGCCAAGATAACATAATTAGGGCGGTTACCAAATTAAGACTGGAATTAATATGTCTCCACTTTCTTTGATTATCTTCTAACGTACTTGATTCCTTTGGTGGACCTCTCTCCCATGGAGTTTGTGCTTAGACATGTGTCTCCATCTAGTTCTTGGTGAGACAAAACCTGTACAACTCTAGTAGGGTCATGGTCAAAAACGTTATCAAGCTGTAAAGTTTTCAGGCCATTTTCTTTTAACACAACTTTTTTTTTTTTTACTTTTCTTTCTTCTCTCTTTCTGGGTCATGGTCAAAGCAGTCCTTAAGTTTGTACTGTTTTGCTAAATTATGATGATATTTCTGTTCTTCTACAAGTTTCCACTATTCAATAATTTGCTGTATTTCAAAGTCATCATGTAATTCAAGCTAAACGGATATATAATAGTTCTAGGCTCAGATAGATACATAGGCTTTTTCATTCCTTTTAGATTAGGCACCTTTTTCTTACGTGCTGGTTACTTTAATTATATGTTGACATACTTGGACCTTTTCCGGGTCTTTCTTTCATGAGTGACCTTAATGGTATAGCGCTTAAATGCTATAACACATTAACTAGCTAGCCTTTTTGGGGGTCTTTCTTGAATTATAACTATTAGGTTTTTATTGTTGACAAATTCAATGTAAAAACATGATATGTTATAAGGGTTAGGTTTAGAGTCAAATCAGGATTGAAATACAGTTCAAGAAGAGTAAAAAAAAAATTAAAGTTGGAAGATCTTGGTTGATACCTTAGTCTATGCTCAATCAACCGAGGATGTGCATCAACTCCAATATTAAAACCTAGGAAGCTTGGTCGAAGGCTTGGTCTATGCTTGATCGACCGACATGATGCACTGCAGTTTCAATAGTAAAAGCCTAGAGGCTCAATCGATCCTCGGTCTATAGTTTGTGATTAATCTTTCAAACCCTAAGTGCTACATCGACCAAACTTAATGTAACGACCCAGGGAAAAGCGT
The DNA here is from genome assembly GCA_900184695.1 of Betula pendula. Classification (NCBI taxonomy): domain Eukaryota; kingdom Viridiplantae; phylum Streptophyta; class Magnoliopsida; order Fagales; family Betulaceae; genus Betula; species Betula pendula. The sequence goes on from FXXK01001387.1 coordinate 149,367, forward strand.
TAGCCACATCTACGCTATCACCCCAAAAAGACTAGTCAATTTTTGGAGTTTTCCTAGAATTACTTATAAAGCCCAATTTCACCTAGTAACTAAGCGATGTGGGACTCAACACTCATGACTCTCTTTATAAATCACCCACTGTATGTGGGCTATTTCTCTTCTTCCCAATATGGGACCAGGGTGTTACAAACTCCTCCTCTTAAACTCCTGACGTCCTCGTCAAGGCCACGTCATGCAGTGTTTCGATATCACATGGCCTGGCGTTACTAGGTAGCTCTGATACCGTTTGTAACGACCTAGAAAAAAGCACTAGCCACATCTGCGCTATCACTCCAAAAGGACTAGTCAATTTTTGGAGTTTTCCTAGAATTACTTATAAAGCCCAGTTTCACCTAGTAACTAGGCGATGTGGGACTCAACACTCATAACTCTCTTTATAAATCACCCACTTTATGTGGGCTATTTCTCTTCTTCCCAATATGGGACCGAGGTGTTACACTAAAAGCTTAGTCAATCGAAACGTGTCGTTGAGTGTTTTGATTCTCACCGACTAAGACCTAAAACCTTGGTTTTTCTCCTCTTTATAAGCATTTGATGCAGGAAGATAGCAGCTGAGTTGTTATATATACTAAATTAATGGCATTGGAATATCTTAACAGAGAAGATTTCAACAAAAATGGAAAGAATTGTGGATAATATTTGGGGATTATTTTTAGAGTAATATCTTTTCACTTTTTCTACAAGAATTTTTCTTTGTCTCCAAGTTTAGGGATATTTTTATATTTTTATATTTTATTTTTCTGCAAGTATTTTTCTCAGAGAACACTCACAATCTAGACTATATAAAGGCATCTTGTCTGTGTTATTTTTCAATTCAATTTTCAAAGTATCAATAAAATTGCAGTTTTTCAATGATGCAGGAGAAGACCGACATTAAGTTGGTTTATTTTATTTATTCATGTGTGCTTTAGTTTTCCTTTTCAACAATGATTGGGTTTTCCTTTTCCATTAGGATTAGCTTTTACTTTTCCAAATAGGCTTTGTTTAGTTTTTCATTTTCCTTGTTAAATTAGAAGTATATATTAGCCTATATAAAGACATCTAGTCTATGTTATTTTTCAATTCAGTTTTGAATTATCAATATAATTTTAATCTTTTAGAATTATTATTTGTTTGCTTATTTGGAGCAACTAGAGTCTTTTTCTTCCCTATTTGTTATTTCTTCTCTTCCTAAGTTTCATTTTCAATATTTAATTCTTAGTTTTTGCTGTTATCATACTAGGGCTACCAATTCAAGTTGGCAGGTCAGGTTCAGGTCGACCGATTCGACCCGTTAACATGTTAAGGGTCAACCCAAACCTGACCCGTTTGGTTAAACGGGATGAAACCTTTAACTTTGACACGACCCGCTTGACCCATTTCAACCTGTATTTATTACATAAAAATATATATAATTTCATAAACAGGTCAAATGAGTTGACTCATTTACGACCTAAACTTATTTATACAAAACCCTAACTGTCTAATTTCGTATCAAGTTCGCGAGTCGTATCGAAAATTGTCAGCCCTATATCATACATTGTTTGAATAATCTTAGTTTTACCTAGCGTCAATTGGTATCAAAGCTTAGCGTCTTCTTTGGGCGAATTTTTTCATCCGTTTTCATGGCTGGTGGTCATGGTCGACGTGAACAGGTTCAGTATGAGGAAGTCCCTTACCATGAATGCAATGTACGAGACATAACAATAAAAGACTTGGTAGAGGCAGGTTGCAGAGTTAACCGAGCGTCTAGCGGCGCAAAACTTGAAGAAGGATCGTGAGATGGATGATCGCAATTCAAATTCTAGCTTTGAGAACCTGGATAACAAACCTATTATGGGTCAGGAACAGCGTGGTTGGGATGAGCGATATGGAGACTGAAGCTTCTTAGGCTTCAAAGTTGAGCTTCCATAATTTTCTCGAACTCTATAAGCCGAAGGCTTCATTGATTGGCTGCACGAAATAGAGCGAATATTTGATTATAAAGAGATTTCAGATCACATAAAGTTGAAGCTTGTCGCTATCAAGCTAAAGGGTTGCGCATCCCCTTGTTGGGAGCAGTTGAAACCTAAACAGATTTGATTTCTCTCATTTGTTTTTTTTATCAACAAAACCACAGAAAACGCTTAGCCACTAAAGTTCTAGGTTGTAGCGGACAAAGTTTGTTAGTGAAGGTGATAAATATAAAAGAAGGCAAGTAGTTCTGGAGCCACTGCGATGAAAGATGAATGAGCCGTTTGTTAGAATTATGAATTGGATTTTTGGAGTTACAAAGGTTTTATAAGTAAGAACAATATCTAACACAAGTCTTTTATAGTGGATGCTTTTGGGGTTGGCTAACTCTCGGAGTAGTTATACTTTTGAAGAATTTTTCAAAAAGTTTTCACTTCATTCCCAAAATCTTTTTGTTGATTTTTTTTTTTCTATTTTGTTAGGGTTTGGTATTGATAATTGTGGTAACTAGACTAATAATTGGCTTGATAATCTTATGTTTAAAAACTTGGGTTTAAATCAGAATTTTGAATGACATTAATGGTGATGCTCTTCTTATATGTGTTTTGAACACCCTAAGCTGAAGACATTAATGGTCTGAAATCTCATGTATTTTGATGATCAACACTCTAAACTTATCTGAGAAGGGAATTGGATCCATTAAGAGCACTATTTAAATCTTTGTTAAGAGGAGAAAGAAGAGGATAATAGGATCTATTTTTTTCAGGAGTAATATTGCAAGTCGAAATTCTTAATAATAAAAAAGGTCAAATGAATTGTTCTTTGTTAATTTCTAGTTTGGTGCATTGAATTCTCTCTTTCATTTCAGAAGAGAAGTTGTTAGAAATATGTTGACTGATGCAAGACATGTTTGTTGTTAGGTGACATCCAGACGCGTGCATTAATATAATGATAACTTCTCTAATAAAGCCTTCTGGATCCACGACTATCTTTCTAGAAAGAACAAAAAGGTTGGAGTGGCATTCCTTTATCTTTAATTAGTTTCTTTTCTCTTTCCTTTCATTCTTGTAATAAAAAGAAAGACACTTTAAGAGGAGAAATTTTTCCATAAATTAAAGCAATTATCCAAAAGAAGGATTACAATTGAGGATTTCGTAAAGATGACTCACACTTCTTGAAATGGCATGGTATGGGGTTCAACTTGATCATTATGACTCTAGGATTTGATGTGTTACCGGTTGAGAAAATTATATATATAATTGAGACAATAGAGCTGTGTGCTGCCAACTTAAATATATTTATATCTACTATTTTCTGATGAATTAATTAAATTACTATTTTTCTGATAGTAATTATTTAAGAAATGATAAGAGATTATATGGTATTCTAGGGGGACATAAAATTAGCTAAAGGCAGTTTCATATGAACAAGCATTTAATACTGCATGCAAACAAATGCACTGTATAAATCATAACAAACTTTGAAAAGAGAAACGAGGAAAAACTAGGGCAACAACTTAAGGTTGCTCTTAGTACGTAGTTTCAATAGTGCTGATGAGGTAATTAAAAGGATTTTTTTTTTTTTTTTTTTTTTATCAAAGTGTCCGGATTCACCTTTAATGGTCCAACAGCGTCTTGGGCTCACCCTCGACAAGACTTACCGAGCGTAGCGGCCGGGCTTAGATTCCATTAACTAATCCTTGTATCAGCACTCCAAACACTTAATTATTCAATCACGGGCTTTGCTCGGATAACTGGCCTCAAGAGACAGGCAACAACTATAAAGTCTTAAACTCGAAATTTCTCGCAAGCCTCAACCATTAGGCCAACCTAACCAATGTCTCAGGGTTAGTAATTAAAAGGATTGATCATTATATATATACAGTGCATGTGAAGCAATGTCACGTGTATGAATAGTGAATTAAAGTTTTGGCTCTACTGTTGCATGCACATGAACATCCCGACCGACTAATAACAGATCAACCCTAATTTATCGTGTTCCAATATTGTTACGTACTTCCAGGGCTGTTGTCGTCCTTGAGAATCTCTCTCCTTGCCACTCAGCTTGTATATGTGTTAATGATCACAGACACAAAACCCCACATATATCTTTTTTCCTTTTTTCTTGACAGTGAATGCCTTCCCCACACACAAACTTCTTTTCTTTTACATGATTGGACTAAAAATCGATCGAGATTGTGATGCCTTCCCATGCAATTTTTGTCAGTTGCTTCCTCATGCTAGAGAATATTTTCTTTTGGCACCAAGCTGGTAATTAATTAGCTGATCGACCACGACACAAAACCCCACAAATCTTTTTCCCTTTTTGTTGACGGTGAATACCTCCCACCCCCACACAAACAAACTTCTTTTGTTTTCCATGATTGATCTAAAATCCAGACTGTGATGCCTTACCAGTGTTTGTCACTTGGCGATCATGAATGAGTACTCTCCACGCAGAACCCCCCAACCTCCTTGTTCCTTTTCTTTTCATGATTTTAATATTCTTTGACTTTATGATCTCTAGTAATGAACAACTTTTCAAGTATATGGGATAAGGGTTTTTGGTCTAGATCGTATTCTCATAAAAATTTAAATTTAAATTCATTTGGGTGCAAATATATTTTTTGTTCCACGTCTGCTAGTGAAATTAGAATTTTTATTTGATTCGTATAGAAAAAATATTTTGTATGGATCTAAAATTTGTCAAAATAGTTAAATGAAATGACTCTACATTAAAGGAATTCCCCATCATTTAAAATAAAAATAAAAAAAGCTCTTCTTGAATCTATATAACTATAAGTACTTTTCAAAGAAATCCAGGATTTATTAATTTAACTAAAAATATCTACCTAATTATCTATGAAAACTACTAGCTAGCTAGCATACTAGAGTTTGACTCGATTTATTTATTATGGCTTCAGCAGAAAAGTCTTTATCTAATCATATTAGACTCCATCAATTAATATTACCTCTTTCTTTAATAAATCCAAAATAATAAGATTCATTCTTTCAAGATGAGTATGCCTCGCTGATCTGGTTGTTTTCATGATCAGGAAAAAAGTTAAACTTAATCTCTCCGAGATGAGACGTACGTACGGTGAGATTACATATTTTTTGAATTACACTTATCGTCGAAGTCGCAATTTTATTCAATTCATATGAAAAAAATGTTTTGTATGAGCACGAAGTTTACCTGATAAAAACGAATACACAAAATAACCTGCATTAAACGAATTTCCTGCCGTATATTAAAAAAAAAAAAAAAAAAAAGAGGCTCTTCTTGAATATATATAACTATAAGCACTTTTCAAAGAAATCAAGGGATTAATTAATTTATTTATAACTAAAAATATATGAAAACTACTAGCTACTAAAGTTTGACTCGCTTTATTTATTATAGCTAGCTTCAGCAGAAAAGTCTTTATCTAATCATATTAGACTCCATCAATATTACCTCTTTCTTTAATCAATCCAAAATAATAGTGGGATTCTTTCTTTCAAAATGATCAGTATGCCTCCCTGATCTGGACTTGTTTCCATGATCAAGAAAAAAAGTTCTTAAACTTAATCTCTCCTCTAGATGAGACGTACACACGCTAAGATTCATATTTTTTTCTCCTTTTACTTTTTATTTTCCATTTCCTAGTTTTACGTTCTCTACGTGTTCTTTTATTTTCTTTTCTTTTCTTGCATGCAATACGAACTAAGAATTAAGATCCATTCTAGGTAAGAGATTCTAAATGAGGAGACTTTATTTATCCAGTCAAATGCCCATGTAGTGCATAAGGGCATACCGAATATATAATTTAGAAAACGATAAATGACTTACTAAATTTTATCTCATGAGCAATTTCTAACATTAGAAGCTGAGGTTGAGGAGTGCATAAAACAAACCCTACATTCTCAGACTTTTATAATGTAAAGGGACACAAAACTCTTCTGTGATTGGCGTTTAATATTTTTTTATATATCTTTATTTCATTTTCAGCCTTTTTTTTTTTTGGTAAAAGGGCAGCTTTATTTTAACATAAAATATCTACGTGCATGACTTTCCTGTATCGAAAATCATAAAATCTTAATAATGTTTTTTTTAGAAAATTAAAGTCAAAAGCATATATAGTCAATAACTCTAGCAACTAATAATTAACGATTCTATTTTTAGCATGTATATACCACTTTAATTACCATAATTAAACTCATTACAAACGAAAAACGGTAATTAGCATCATTCTTGAAAAACGACGCTAAAATCTAAGTTTATGTTGCTTCTTAAGTAACGATGTTAAAAAATATATATTATTTTGCATCGCCTCTATAGTAACGACGCTAATTTAGGAATTTTAAAAAATAATTTACCATTGTTAATGTAGAAGATTTTTTACGTCGTTTCTCCAGTAACAATGTCAAATCTCGCTGTTTTCACAGTAACAACGTCAAATCTTGTCGTTTCTATAGTACAAATGACATAAAATTCCGCATAATTATCAATCTCGCGCATGCTCCGCCACTTATTTTCCAGCTCACCTTATCCCATGACAGCAAGAACGCACACATTAGACACACATCTCTTTATTTTATTGTTTATTCCCTTCATGAGTTGAAGACAACTTGCTCTCCTTTAATTCTTCATGTCATCTTATAAAGTAATAAGGGGTGAAACATAGGCACGATTAATGAAAAAGAAAAAATCATTAGATGGGCCTATATATAGTCACTAGTCATACCGAAGGAAAAAAAAAACTGATGTTGTCAAATATTATTTGATGGATGGCAGAGAACTCAAACCTTTTCATTTGCACATGGGACCACAAATGAAGTATTAATTAGAAAATAATATTTGTAGTAATGATTTAAATTTAATCACCCTTTTCATTTGCTAATATGCCCTCCAGCTACGTCACAAATTCTGGCTTGGAAATCCAAATTGTTTTAAAGGGAATAATGAATACAATGGCTTCTTCGCAACTACTTCGATCGGGCCACTTCTGGTGCACATGTCATGTCTGTGGATGAATAAAATGAATATTATTTGTTAAAAACTTAAAAAAAAAAAAAAAAAAAATTAGTAATTATGTACAACAACGAAAAGAAATAACTGAGGAGATAAAAAGTGGAGAGCTGGATATCAAAAAAGAGAAAGTTTGTGTTCCAACTCATTAAATTACCACAATGACTATAATTATTTTAAGAAGCTAGTTAGCAAATAAGTTTGTTTCAGAAATGTTTTCTTAAAAAGCTTGGTGATGGAAAATTAGAGATATTTTTACTATATCCCCAGTTGAATTTTTCTTGAGTTGGAATTTTTCCTTAAAAGTATTAGGTAAATAATAAGAATGATGACGATGATGTCTGCCATGCATGCTTGTTGCAATACAATGGGATTTCCATGTAAACGTGCCACATCAGCCCAAATTCTGTGCATCAAGCCCACTTAAGAGTTTAAAGCCCACTGCTTATGAAATCCAATTCCAGTACAAAACTCTTTTGCCAACCCAGCCTATTCAATTTTGATCCAAAACCAGTTGGGCCAGCTTAGCAAGCAAAGTATTAATTTAGAGAGCTTATTAATTATAAAGCAAAAATTTATCATGTAATGCTGTTAAGGAAATTCATCATAACTTCCAAGATTTTCGCCCATTTTTAATTTATTCCTTCATTTTTAAAATCGCATTAGAACTCCTTAAATTTTTAACCTTTTTTACTTCACTCTTTCTGTCCAAAACTATTAAATGATATTAACGAGGTTAATACCACTACCACTAAATTTATCATGTCACATGCTGAATGTTAAAAAAAATTATTTTCTTATTATACTTAAAAAAAAATTCTAAAGAAAAAAAAAATAAATAAAAGGAAAGAGCTAGAAATTTTGAAGAGCTAAAAAAGACTCCACACTCTATGTTATTTATAGTTATTGGTGAGACGATTTGAAGGTCTCAAATCCTTGAGGCTACACATTTTTTTTTGAGGAGCAAGAAGAAGGAATTTTTGCTCATAAGCTAAGGAGTGACCTTTATCTTCAAGTCAGTAATTATGTTCTTACAGTTTATTTTTAAATAGCGTTGTTTTTCACAAGTTTTTCTTAAAGTTTGATCTTGGCTTGGCAATTTATATTTTTCACTGTGCAATTATGTTTTTGTAATTATATTCCTAGCAAAAATATCTCCAATGAAAAGAGTTATGAGGTTTGGAAAGAAAATGAAGTTGAGCTCTAGATATGACGGACCTTTTGAGATTACTCAAAGAGTGAGGAAGGTAGCTTATCGAGTTACCCTACTAGTAGATCTAACAGGAATGCACGATTTCTTCTATATTTCAATGCTAAGGAAGTACATTTCAAACCAAAATTTGGTAATCGAGTATGAGTCATTGGAGATTCAAGAATCATTGACATACAAGAAGATGTCCGTTCAAATCTTAGATCGTAAGGAGCAAGTATTGCGCACCAAGACAATCCCTATTGTCAAGGTATTATGGCGCAATTGTATAGTCAAAGAAGCTTCTTAGAAAGCAGAGCAAGATATGAGGAATCGCTATACACGTCTATTTGAAGATCTTCATTTATAATTGACCTTCTTTGATTTATTTTAGAATTGTTTAACAATCAGGTTATTAGAACAAAAAGATGGTTTGTTTCCTATTCAGGAAGCGTAGGATCATGGCAAGGATACCCGTAGACCCTGATTGCATGTGGGTGTTGGGATTAGATCCTAAATCACGAATTATTTGTATGTTAACATTAAGAGTTTGGTTTTTGAATAAATTATTATTATTATTCACTGATTAAATATTTGAGCATATAGCATATAATATTTTGTATGATCTTTTATGATTGTCCCCATACAAAAAGTCCAGAGATTATGTTTAATATGGTCTATGGGTGTGAGAAGAGGTTTCTATCATACAACTTCTAAGACAATAACCATTGTATTCTAAAATTTATTTGTTCGTAATCGGCAATAGAATTGGACATTTCATTGGCAAGAATGTTACACATCAATTGTGTGATTTATCTTAATCAGGTGAAAAGGATACTTCGGGTTGATGTGTAGGTGTATAGGGTGATATACACTGAATGAACTAGAAGTTGTCTTTCTAGAAAAATATTATCCTTAGAAAAAGACAATAACTCTTAGACTATTTATGCCCATGATTCTAAATCTTGAGAGAAAGCGGACTCATATGTCAAGTGGGGTTATTTTGATGCATTGTAGGATGAGACCTTCAATGCGGTCGACAACTATGTGTGTTGGGTAATCACAAGTAGCATTGTGAGAGAAGCTTTGCTTAACAAGGAATCCAAATCCTTTTAAAGAACAAAAAATTTTCCATTGAATAAGATTTTATACAAGATTATTCTAAGTCTCTAGCCTGAGCATTTTGGAAGGACAATTTCAAAAATAGATTACTTAATGAAAGGAGTATTTACAGGAGAGAAAATAATAAAGATAAAAATCTAATACCCAAGGAATAAGAGGTAGAGAATATAGTGTGACTGTGTCACAGTCCTAATTCTACTACGAAGGATTTCATCAAAGAATTATACTCAATCATAAGTGAGTCAAAGGGAACTTTGTTGATTTAATTAAGAATAAATTCTGGAATGCAGTTACAATTGTTTAGTGGAATTAATTGTAATTAGTAGTGATTTGGGGTAGTCGGATACTATTATAGCCATATTTATTTTTTCCTTCAAGTCCCTCACCAAGCTATTGTAAATTAACCAAAGACAGACTTTTATTTATTTATTAGGTTAGTTGTTTTAATTTAATTAAAACATGTGCTTGTTTATTGAGCAGGTTGTTTTAATTTATTAAAACATGGGCTAGAGAGATACAGCATTGGTTGCAAGGGAGACTGGGCTTTGGGATAAAACCCAAGTCCAAGACAGCTAAAGGTGATGCATGGGCTAGGGAATTTTTCCCTGGCTAGGGAATTTTTCCCTGGCCCTATGCATTAATTAGCATGATGAGGTAGCTACGTGTAATGCCCCAAAGATTTATCAAGTTTTAAGGGTTATTTTTTTGAGTTTTGGATGCCATGGTACGTTTGAAGGATTCTATGGAACGTTCGGTATGCTCATGGAACATTCGATGTTGAGGATCAAATGTTTGATATACGTCCCGATTCATGTGAAAACTTTCAACCAATGTGCATGTCAAACAGTATCAATCATTCAATGCTTTTATGGATCGTTCGATATGCTTTTATCAAACGTTCGGTGGAAACCCTAGGACCGTTGGATAATAGTGCATCAAATGTTCGATGTCGTACATAGAATGTTCGATACATCCAAAAATTCATCAGTCCTTAACCAGATGTCACAGCTCTATAAATACACCCCCTACCCCTCTTCTGCACTGTTCACACTCGATTTGGATCATCGGAGACTTATGTATGTGTGAGGGAGAGTGGTTAAAGGAAAAGGAAGGTGTTTTGGCTTGAAGAGATATCCATCCTTCCTTAGTTCATTTCCTTGTTGATTTTTACTTCTTGTTATCTTGTTTAGTTGTTATTATGTCTTAGTTTCTATGTTGTTTAGTTTAAGATTGATCATTTTGGAGCTTTAAGGCCTGTTTGGGATTGCGTTGGAAAATAGAGTTTTTAAAGTCAAAAAGAGCTTTTTAGCAAAAGCTTCATTTTTAAGCTTTTTCCTAAAGTGCATTTGGACCATTTTTAGAATAAAAAGTTAAAGAAGTACTTTTGAATTCTTTTATGAAACAGGCCAGCTTTTTGTTTGGCACAACTTTTTAGGTACTAAAAGTATTTTTGAAGCTCTCTAACGCAATCCCAAACAGGCCCTTAGTTGGTGTATGAAGGTTTTGGATGTTTTGAGGTGCTTTAGGAGTTTGATACTTGAAACCCTGTTTTTGGAGTCTGAGACCCTTTATTTTTTCTAATTAAACATTTAGGAGACCTTAGGATGAGTTAGAAACCAAAAGGGACCGAGATGTGATCCAGAATAAGTTTTTGGACTTCATCAAACGTTTGATGTTCCTCATCAAACGTTTAATGTTCTTTATCAAACGTTCGATGTGCGAGTATGGAACGTTCGACCCTTCTGGTCAAACGTTCGATGCTCTGTCAAAATAACCTTTTAGGTTATTAGAAGCCTATGACTTGTTTGACTCAAGCCATAAGACTAATGGTAAAATCATTTCTCATATAAAGAGGTTGGAGACTGCGTGGAGGAATATTTGGTTGATCCACAAGATACAAGTGAGTAAAAACTCACACGGATACTTATCATTGTTATTCTTTTATGCATAGCATGACTATTTTGATGTATAAAACATGTATGTTTACAACTCTCATGAAATGCCTACTTTGGATTAACTGTGAACTCCATTTGTGAAAACAATTGTAATTAAGAAAGAGAATAAAATGATGAGTTGTGAAGAGCATGCATATAAAAGACACAAAGATTAATGTGCATCGTATGACATGGTTACACCATCTCGTAACAGAATAATGGCCATGAGCTTACTATTATTACGGGTTGATTCTATGGTCAAATAGTATTATTTTATGAAGAGGGCCTTGGATCCATTGGTTTAATTTGTGGTAGCGTACCATTCATTAAATGGGTCACCAGTTACGATTTAGCTAACTAGTGTGGGCCACCCGAGGTTGGACTCGGTCAGACTGTTAGTATAAAACGATACATTCGTGCAATGTCCAGGGGACTAAAATTGTACCAAATGTCCTTTGGACGCGCTAACCCTATTGAGTGGGGGTAATGTTTCAAATAGACCATATTGTTAACATATCACATGTTCCTGTTTACATCATATATTATAAATATATTGCATCATGACCTGTTTTATGCTATAACTCAGTTATCAACTGAGTTCACAAATGATAATGTGTACAACATGTGCATTATTACTCACTAAGTCATGAACTTACTCTTGTATCTTTTCCACCTATACTCTTATACGATTTGTTAGTTAATACTGAAGATGGTTGTATATGAGATGCACCTAGTCCATTTGGAGGATATCCTCTAGGTGATCTTTGATCATCTGGAACTGGTGTGGCTAGCTCGCATATGGTTTGGTGGAGGGGATCATTACAGTGATATGATTAACATGATCTATGAGATGTATCTTGAGCTGGAGCCCAACTAATTTTGTATGGATAATATGTTAGTATTTTAAGATGTAATCCTTATGTTATTTTGATGACTGGTCTTTTGACCCTAAGATTTGGAGATGTGAGTACTTATGATTATCTGTGACATTATGATTATGTTTTATTGTGCTATTCTAGTATTCTTTTATTGTGTGTATTAGTTAGTATCTCTATCATTTATAAGTAACCAGTCTTCCGATGTAGAATCTCATTTCCTCTTAATGAGAGTATATGATCCCTAAGTTTTGACCCTGAAGGAGTTAAGGCTGGGAGTCGTACCGCTAAGTCATTTACAAGTTAATGTTACAGTTGGTCATAGAGCCTTTGCGCTCTGAAAGACTATTGGATTTAGAGAGATGGCACAGGTAATGATCATAGCAGAATATAAGTTAGTTAGATGTTAAGACTTTGCCTTAGTTTAGCTGTGTACTTTTCGAGATGATTTTTGATTCAGCTGTTCATTGAAGAAGATGCTGCCTCGAAGGAACCCAGCTACTGGTCCGAACGCTTTGGAGATGGGAGACGTTGAAGATCATGCCGTTCACCTGGAGACCATGGATATCCCAATCCAGGGAGCTATCCACCCAAATTCGACTCAGCTACTCGCAGCAGTTATGCAGTTGGTGACTGCTATGACTCAAGAGAGGGAAGCAAGGCAACCATTTGCTGGGCAACGTTGCACTTTCAAGAATTTTTACAGCCATAACTTTGACAGTTTCGATGGTGCTGGAGATCATATTAGTGTTGAGAATTGGCTGAATGATATGGAGGAACTCCTAGAAGCTACGAGATGCAATGCTAGCCAGAAGGTGCCATATACTGCCTATAAGCTATCTGTGGAAGCCAAGAGGTGGTGGCAGGCTAAGAAGGTCTTGTTTATTTTGGAATTGGGTTCAGAACAAGCTATCACTTGGGAAATGTTTAAGGATGCCTTCAACAAGCATTTCTTTCCCAGAGTGGTACAAGAGGCTAAGTCAAGGGAGTTCATGGATTTGATTCAAGGAGGCATGTCGGTTATTGAGTATGCTTCTCGGTTTATGCAACTATCCCGATTTGCTCCTTACCTTATTCTAGATGAGGAGAAGAAGGCCAAGAAGTTTGAAAGAGGCCTAAATCTCGAATTAGGACGATGATGGCTTGCTTTGATATCCGGGATTTCTCTCAATTAATGGATCGTGCATCCATTTATAAAGAAGGACTTAAGGAGAGTTCGGCAGCCGTCATAGAGCACAAGAAGAGGAACTTCATTCCCGAGGCTACTTCTACTGGAGGTGTGGGGTTTAACAATAGGATGGTTGTTGAAGGTCATCAATTTCGGTGACCACCCCTAGATCGAGCACCAGTTGCCCCTCAGTATCGACCGCAGCAAAACCAGCAGACTCAGAAGGGTCAAGCACCTGCCTTGTGTCACCAATGTAATAGGGTGCATTGGGGAGCATGTAGAGCAGGCTCGGGAACTTGCTTTAAGTGTGCTCAGTTTGGGCACTTCAGTAAGGAATGCACAGCCAAGAATGTACCACCGCTACAAGGAAATGTGTAGAAACCGTTGGTACCCGCTCGGATGTACACATTTGGATTAGAAGGACTCGTAGAAGGATTGGAAGTGGTGACAGGTACCATTCCTATTACTGGATTTAAAGCATCAGTTTTATTTGACTATGGGGCTACCCACTCATTCATATCTATTACTTTTGTAAGATTGTCTAGATTAGCGGTTAGACATCTAGATGTCAGTTTGGCTGTAGCAACACCAGTAAGGAAGATAGTAGTGTGTAAGAGTGCAGTTTGCAGTTGTCTTTTGAGCATCAGTGGAAAGATACTCCTGCAAACTTAGTCGTCTTTGCAATGTTTGGCTACGACGTCATCTTGGGAATGGATTGGCTCACGAAGCACCATGCCAACATCGATTGCGCCAGGAAGAGAGTAACGCTTAGGCCTTGGGGAAATACAGAAGTTACTTTCATTGGATCTCGAGCTAATACCCTACTTCCCATAATATCGGTCGTTCAAGCAAGGAAGTTCATCGCTAGTGGAGATTCGGCATTTTTGGTGTTTGTTGTTGAAGCTACGGAGAAGAAGGAAGAGAAGACCTTGCAAGATATTCTAGTGGTGCAAGAATTTCCAAATGTCTTTTCAACGGAATTCTCTGGTTTACCAACTAAAAGGGAAGTTGAGTTTGGAATCGAGTGTATTCCAGGCACAAGACCTATATCGAAGGCACCGTATCGGATGGCGTCAGCGGAACTTAAGGAGTTGAAGGTCCAGTTGCAGGAACTACTAGATAAAGGTTTCATTCGCCCTAGTTCTTCGCCTTGGTGAGCACCAGTGTTGTTCATCAAGAAGAAGGATGGGACTCTGAGGATGTGCATCGATTATCGAGAGCTAAAAACAAGGTCATTATTAAGAATAAATATCATTTACCAAGGATTGACGAGTTATTAGACCAGTTACAAGGAGCAGTATATTCTCCAAGATAGACTTGCGGCCAGGATACCACCAAGTCAGGGTTAAGGAAGGAGATAAATCGAAGATAGCTTTCAGAACTCAATATTGACATTACAAGTTTCTTGTGATATCATTTGGACTAACGAATGCCCCCGCGGTATTCATGAACACTATGAATAGAGTCTTTCATGACTATTTAGATCAATTCGTAGTGGTTTTCATTGATGACATCTTGATCTATTCTAAGAGTCAAGAGGACCATGGAGTTCATCTATGGAAGGCACTCGAGAGGCTTCGTCGGGAGTAGCTCTTCGCTAAGGTTGAGAAGTGCAAGTTTTGGCTGGATAGCGTGTCTTTCCTTGGACATGTCATCTCTAGAGAAGGAGTGTAGGTAGATTCTAAAAAGGTTAAGGTAGTAGTAGATTGGACTAGACCGACCAGCGTGCATGAGGTTCAAAGTTTCTTGGGACTCGCTAGTTACTGCCGACGTTTCATTGAAAGATTCTCTAAGTTGTCAGGACCATTGACCGCTCTTACTCGGAAGAATGCGCGCTATTTAGGAACTAATGCTTCTGAGAAGAATTTTCAGGAACTTAAGAGACGATTAGTGTCAGCTCCAGTTTTGACATTACCTACAAGCTCTGGAAATTTCGTAGTGTATAGCGACGCATCGAAGAAAGGATTGGGTTGCGTGCTTATACAGAACAAGAAAGTGATTTCTTACGCTTCATGGCAACTGAAGGATTACAAGCAGAACTATTTAACGCACGATTTGGAATTGGCAGCAGTCATCTTTGCACTTAAGTTTTGGAGGCACTACTTTTATGGCGAGAAGTGCGAGATCTACACCGACCACAAGAGCCTAAAGTATTTCTTCACTCAGAAGAAGTTGCATATGAGGTAACGGAGATGGCTAGAGCTGATCAAGGATTACGATTGTGAGATCAACTACCACCTACGAAAGGCTAATGTGGTAGCTGATGCATTGAGTCGAAAGTCAACAATGGAGTTGTTAGCACTGGGGACCTCTCAACCGCAGTTGATCATGGAACTTGAGAGATTGCAATTAGAAGTTGTTGAAGAAGGTATACCCGCACTTATGTGTAGTATGATGGCACAGCCTGAGTTGCTTGAAAGGATCAAAGCCGCTTAGATCGATGACCCTAAGTGCCTAAAGATCAAAAAGCAGCTAGAGAAAGGCACAAGAGTTTTGTTTAAGGGACGATGGGATGCTCACCCATTCTAAGCGAGTTTGTGTACGTGCAAGTAATGAGTTAAGGAAAGAGATTATGAGCAAAGCTCATCATTCTCTACTTTCTGTACATCCTGGAAGTACCAAGATGTATAAGGATGTGAAGGGTTCATATTGGTGGAACAATATAAAGAGGGACATTGCTAAGTTCGCGGAACAATGCCCTACCTGTCAACAAATGAAGGCAGAACATTAGAGGCCTGCAGGAATGCTCAAGCCCCTACTCAATCCTAAGTGGAAATGGGATGAAATAACTATGGATTTTATAGTAGGGTTACCAAGGATGCCTACTGGAGAAGATGCCATTTGGGTAGTCGTGGATCAGCTAACAAAGAGTGCTCATTTCATTCCAATGAAAACTAAGGACCTGATGGACAAGTTGGCAAGACTATATGTTCAGAATATAGTACGACTTCACGGAGTACCATCGGCAATTGTTTCAGATCGAGATTCTCATTTTACATCGCGGTTTTGGCAGAGTTTGCAGAAAGAGATGGGGACAAAACTGAAGTTTAGTACTGCTTTTAACCCTCAAACCGATGGCCAGTCAAAGCGAACTAATCAAGTTTTGGAAGATATGCTTCGAGCTTGTGTTTTGGATTTCAAGGGTAGTTGGATCCAGTATCTGCCTTTGATCGAGTTCGCTTACAACAACAATTACCAAGCAACTATCGGAATGCCCCCTTACGAGGCACTCTATAGACGAAGATGCCAGTCGCCCTTGTATTGGAATGATATTAAGGAATGGAAACTACTTGGACCTGAGATGTTGCAAGATACTAGGGACAAGGTAATCCTCATTAGGCAGAGGATGGACACAGCTCAGAGTCAGCAGAAGAGTTACACTGATAACCGAAGAAGGGTTCTTAAATTTGAAATAGAAGATCAGGTATTCCTGAAGATATCTCCTATAAGAGGAGTCATGAGATTTGGTAAGAAAGGGAAGCTAAGCCCTCGATATGTTGGGCTGTTTGAGATCACTCAAAGAGTGGGGAAATTGGCTTATCGAGTTGCGCTACCAGTAGATCTAGCAAGGATGCATGATGTCTTTCATGTTTCGATGTTAAGGAAATACATCCCAAATCCAGATTTGGTCATTGCTTATGAGCCATTAGAAATTCAAGAAGGATTGACGTATAAGGAAATACCTGTACAAATCCTAGATCATAAGGAACAAGTGCTACGCACCAAGACAATCCCTATTGTTAAGGTGTTATGGCGTAATCATGGAGTTGAGGAAGTTTCATGGGAAGCTGAGATGGATAGGAATCGCTATCCTCATCTATTCGAAGAATCCTCTTGTATGAATTATCAGTCTTAAGATTTTCTTATAGTTCGGATTGTCGAGCAAGGACTAAGAGTTGGCTATTTTCTGTTCAGGATGATGACCGAGACACCAAATGAATTTGGACCGCTCTAGGAAGGACTCACTGGATAAGTTGTTGGACTTAGGAGTGGAGCTAGATGGTGATTGGTACGATGTCAATAACATCATTTATGATCCTTGTGATGATATGTACGATGTTGGTAACATCATATACGACCCTCTTGGAGATCAGTTTGTCTACATATGGAACGAGTATGTTCAAGCACTGCCAGCTAGAATTAATGGATGGCACGAGATCTTTCAAGATATTACTGAGCATGGACCTTGTGAAGATGAAGGTAATCTTCTTATTTTCTTTGGGTTTTTGAAATTTCGAAGATGAAATTTTTATAAGGAATGGAGGATGTAATGCCTCAAAGATTTATCAAGTTCTAAGGGTTATTTTTTTGAGCCTTGGATGCCATGGAACGTTTGAAGGATTCTATAGAACATTCGGTGTGCTCATGCAACATTCAATGTTGAGGATCAAATGTTCGATACATGTCCCGATGCATTGATCACATGAAAGCTTTCGATCAATGTGCATGTCAGACAATATCAAACGTTTGATGCTTTTATAGAACGTTTGATGTGTTTTTATCAGACGTTCGATGCTTTTATCAAATGTTCGGTGAAAACCCTAGGACCGTTAGATAATAGTGCATCAAACATTTGATGTTGTACATAGAACGTTCAATACATCCAAAAATCCATCAGTCCTTAACCAGCGTCCTAGCTCTATAAATACACCCCTACCCCTCTTCTGCACTATTCACACTCGATTCGGATCATTAGAGACTTTTCCTTGTTAATTTTTACTTGTTGTTATCTTATTTAGTTATTGTTATGTCTTAGTTTCTATATTGTTTAGTTTAAGATTGATCATTTTGGAGCTTTAGTTGGTTTATGAAGGTTTTAGATGTTTTGAGGTGGTTTAGGAGTTTGATACCTCAAACTCTATTTTTGGAGTCTGAGACCTTTATTTTCTCTAGTTAGATGTTTAGGAGACCTTAGGAGGAGTTAGAAACCAAAAGGTACCGAGATGTGGTCTAGAATAAAAATTTCTAGACTTCATCAAATGTTCGATGTTCTTCATCAAATGTTCGATGTTCCTCATCAAACGTTCAATGTGTGAGTATGGAACATTTGACCCTCCTAGTCAAACGTTCGATGCTCGGTCAGAATGACCTTTTAGGTTATTAGAAGCTTAGGACTTGTTTAATTCAAGGCATAAGACTAATGGTAAGATCATTTCTCAGATACGGAGGTTGGAGACTGCGTAGAGGAATATTTGGTTGATCCACACGATAAAAGTGAGTAAAAACTCACATGGATACTTATTATTGTTATACTTTATGCATAGCATGACTATTTTGATGTATAAAACATGCATGTTTACAACTCTCATGAAATGCCTACTTTTGATTAACTGTGAACTCTATTTGTAAAAACGATTGTGATTAAGAAAGAGAATGAAATGATGAGTTATGAAAAGCATGCATATAAAAAACACAAAGATTAATGTGCATCGTATGACATGATTACACAGTCTCATAACGGAATAATGGCCATAGGTGTAACGACCCAAGGAAAAACGCTAGCCACATCTGCGCTATTACCCCAAAAGGACTAATCAATTTTGAAGTTTTCCTAGAATCACTTATAAAGCTCAGTTTCACCTAGTAACTAGGCGATGTGGGACTCAACACTCATGACTCTCTTTATAAATCACCCACTCTATGTGGGCTATTTTTCTTCTTCCCAATATGGGACCGGGGTGTTACAATAGGCTTACTATTATTATGGATTGATTATATGGTCAAATAGTGTTATTTTATGAAGAGGGCTTTGGATTCAATGGTTTAGTTTGTGGTAGCGCACCATTTATTGAGTGGGTCACCAGTTATGGCTTAGCTAATCAGTGTGGGCCACCCGAGGTCAGACTTGGTAGGACTACTAGTATAAGACGGTACGTTCGTGCAATGTCCATGGCACTGGAATTGTACCAGATGTCCTTTTGGACGCGCTAACCCTATTAAGTGGGGGTAATGTCTCAAATAGACCATATTGTAACATATCACATGTTCCTGTTTACATCATGTATTATAAATATATTACATCATGACATGTTTCATGCTATAAATTGAGAATAAGAATGCTCGTGTATATCAAATGAGTTCACAAATGATAATGTGTATAATATGTGCATTATTACTCACTAAGCCGTGGACTTACTCTTGTATCTTTTCCACCTATACTCTTATGTGATTTGTGTTAATACTGAAGATAGTTGTATATGGGATGCACCTTGTCCATTTGGAGGATGTGCTTAGGGAGATCTTTGATCATCTGGAACCGGTGTGACTAGCTCGCATATTGTTTGGTGGAGAGGATCATTGCAGTGATATGATTGACATGATCTATGAGATGTATCTCAAGCTGAGCCCAACTAATTTTGTATAGATGATATGTTAGTATTTTAAGATGTAATCCTTATATTATTTTGATGACTGGTCTTTTGACCCAAAGATTTAGAGACATGAGAACTTATAATTATCTATGATATTATGGTTATGTTTTATTGTGCTATTCTAGTATTCTTTTATTGTGAGTATTAGTTTTTATTTCTATTATTTATAAGTGACAAGTCTTCCGTTGTAGACTCTCATTTCCTCTTAATGAGAGCGTATGATCCTTGAGTTTTGACCTTAGAAGGGTTAAGGCTAGAAGGCGTACCGCTAATTCATTTAGAAGTTAAATGATTTTGTCAAAGCATTACACTAGGGTTATTTACTAACCCTAGCCGTCCACTATTTTATGTGGGATACAATCCCACATTGCTTATTTCAGTATCATCTCTCTGCAGCCTTACTCAGAATTGAAGTTCTATTGAGTTAACACTCAATGGAACTAAGTTTAAGTTTTGAAGAGGTAGAAACAGCCTATACTCTTGGTTATTCTAGTCACTGGTGAGAAGATCTGAAGGTTTTCTTGATGTTCTTGATGCTCTTGGTGTTCTTAAGAGGAGCATGGATTCTTTGCTCTTAAAGCCAAGGAGTGGCTCTAATTTCCAAGTAATTTTGTTCTTGCTAGTTTAATTTTTAAATAGCATTGTTCTTCTCATGTTCTTCATAAAGTTGATCTTAGTTAGGGAATAGATTATTTTTCGCTATGCAATATCTTTGATTTGTGTGATTAGTCCCAACAATTGGTATCAAAGCCAACTTTATAGAAAACATGTAGAAAAAAGGAGTTTTAGAAAACTGTTTTTTTGTTTTTCTATTACTTAAATTCGGAATTTTTCTGGGGCATCTCCAGAAACTGAAATTTTGGTTTAAGATCTGGATCATGTTCTTTAACATGTTAGGATCTTAACTAGAAAATTTCAAGTCGTTTGGAGATCATTTGCTATTTTAATTAAATTTTGCATTCGAAACAGTGTTTCTGTTTTTACAGCAAGGCCTATAGGAATTACGATTTAAATAAATATTTTTATACCTGCTCTAAAGATATTTGGGTACTTGTTTCTGCAAGTAAAAATTATGGTTGACACAATAGTCCAAACAAATCTTTGGTTTGATTTTTATCGAAAAAGTTATGATCGCTTTTCCATTCGTCAACAATTTAGGAATTCAGAAAAATCCTGCAAGCCTGTAGGAATTACGATTTTGGATATATGTTTTAGACAACTCATAAAAATATTGGGCACTTGTTTTTTAATGTAAAAATCGTGGTTGACGTAATGGTCCAAACAAATCTTCGTTTTGATTTTTATCAAAACAGTTATAATTGTTTTTCCATTCGTCGACGGTTTTGGAATTCATAAATCCTGCAAGCAGATTGTTTTTGCAAAATTGCTTTTTGAAAAGTATTTTGCTTATGGATTTTTTGTGTGATAATTAAATTATTATACAAGGGTGATACCACGGTTGAAAGACCAAAATACCACAAAGCAAATTATGTGCTAAGCATAGAATTAATGAGACACCAATTATGATTTTTTTTTTTTTTGTTGGTACAATGGACAAATTCTAAATGATCCAAACTACGTGGATTTAAATTTTCTCATCTAACATAAGAAAAATATGGATAAGGGTTAAGGTTCCTAATATTATTAGGAATGTTGTTTCTTTTAGAAACACAAGGCAAGATCGCAATTGTAAAGAAAGGACAATTGTTTTAACAAACCCATAGTTTTTACTTACAAATTTTGTCGGCCTCTTCTTAGGCATTTAAGGCTATTTGAATTTACCTTTGCATCTTTATTGTTGATGATCTTCGAAATTGATGAAGAACGCAAAGAACACCAAGAATGTCATGAACACCAAAAGCTCAAAAATCATCAAAGGCTTGAAGAACAATGTTCTTTACAAAAATTCAGGTATTCTTTTTTATGGCTAAACATGACAGCGAGTGTGGACTCACAACTATAAGCAAGAGAATAATATTTATCTTTTACAAAAATTACATAACACGTAACATGATCCCCAACAATTATTTATTATGTGCATAGCATGATTATTTTGTGTACCAAACGTTCATATTTACAACTCACATGAAATATATTTTCATTACTATGAATTCCATTTTGTGAAAATGATTATTGAATAATAAGATAAAGAAAATGATGAGTTTGTAAATGCATGCATGTAAAAGACTATAAAAGATTAAATTGCATCATATGACATCGTACATCGTCTTGTACAAAAAAACGATCATGAGATTACTATTATACAAGTTGGCCCTATAGTCAAAGAGATTTACTTTTATG
The DNA here is from genome assembly GCA_900184695.1 of Betula pendula. Taxonomy (NCBI): domain Eukaryota; kingdom Viridiplantae; phylum Streptophyta; class Magnoliopsida; order Fagales; family Betulaceae; genus Betula; species Betula pendula. The sequence continues at coordinate 171,329 of FXXK01001387.1, forward strand.
TTTGACATTGGATCAAATGATTGTTCTTGTGACCAACACATCATTTTCAGATGGGGTTACAGTTACGGTTTTGCTAGTAGCGTGAGCAACTCGAGATTGGACTCAGCCGAGCTACTAGTATAAGATGGTATGTTTGTGTAATATCCGAGGCATCGGTATTGTACCAGATATTCTCTCAAAAACACACAAACCCGAACAGGAAGGGGTTAAGGGCCCGAGTAGACCATATGGAGTTAAACTATGACATGATTATTTGGTTACAACATATACATTATATCTATATTGCATTCATGATATTATTGCCAAACGATGAATGGTAATTTTACATTATTGCATGTGATTTATAAATACCTGAGTTCTCCATAAATGATATGTGACAACCTGATTCATAATTACAATTAGTCACTATTTTTTTTTTAAACATCAAGTAATCATGAACCGTACTAATCGTCACAGGGTGATAGAAACACCTTTGTCATACATATATCTCACAATGTTTCATGAGATTACATTTATTACATCAGAATCACATCTCACATATAATATAAACTGAGCGGAAGCATATATTATGGGAGTAAACAATATAAATAGAGATGACAACAAAATACTAATGATTAAATTTTAACATTGTGACATATACAAAAGAATGGCTATATCAAATGCATCACATGCGACACGAGTCAATATACAACAATATTGTTTGTAAACATATCAAAACAATACACAAAAGAATAGACTAATCGTCTAGCCTATACAAAAGAAATATATCCACGACATCAGTCGTAATAGCCCAAGTAGTAGGCCACAAGATCATCATCCGCTTCCTGAGAATCTGCATCAACATCTATGCAACCATAGAGATCATCCGTGATTATATAGGCGGAAAAGAAAATGGTGAGTCAACGGTTTCACTGATTTTTCGTAATGAATTGATTAGTTGGTTTACATGATTTTACAATAACAGCCACTAAGGTTTGGCATTTATTTTTAAAATATACTGTGACGCCCGAGGAATTCTAATCTCTTAAACATATTATTAAACTAAATGGTATATGTTGAGGAAACATTATCATTTAGCTATGGTAATGGTTTTAGAGGCGTTCATTAAGTTTAAGAGATTCCTAATCAAAACTCTTTAGAATCTCTTTAGAAAAAAGTCATCTTCTAGCGACCAATCTTGTAAGTATCAAAAACTGGGTCAAACAAACTCAATTTTACTCAAACTGAAGCCCGTTATGCTTGTCTCGAAACACTCTACGACATAGTATATTTTCAACAAAAAGTCAACCCGTTGATCTTTTAAGCATAAAGATGATTATTCATCGCTTACGTGGCACTTTTGACCCGGGCCTTATTTCTAAAATGGAGTTTCACCATTTGGATTTTATATCATAAATGAACTCTATTTAGTATATAAATGGTTTTTACTTCGGTTTGGTGAAATCGGAATTCAATTCCGAGGCAGTTGACTTTATGGCCTAAAAACCGAGCTTGAAAATCTCCAACTGTCGAATTTAGCTTAAAACTGTTAAATTCACTGAGTAGGGCTGGCTCTTCACTGATTTGGGAGCTTAGGGTGATGACACATGGCAGTAGGAGAAGCTGCTGGAAAGAAGGCACAAAAAGCCAAAAAGTCTAAAAGTAAGCTTGACTTGGTGAAGACTTTGGATGGCTTGTATGGAAAGTTTGCTTTCCATGCAAGACTAGGCTGCTTGTGCGTGAGGAGCAAGTCACTTGAAGCCTTGGCTTCACCTATAAATAGGAGAAGAGGGGCCAGCACCGAAATCACTCAGCCCTTGCACCCAAAAACAGAAAAATCTCTCCATTCGTCTCACTCACACTCTCTCACGGCACCTAGGGGGTTTTTGAGGAGTTCTTCTCCAAACTGTCCAGAACTTATACACAACCTTGCTTGAGGTGTCCAGAAGCTAACCCAACCTTTAGAAGTCATTTTGGAGTCCATTTGAGGTATGAAAACTTCATCCTCCTCAACTAGTTTCAAAACCGGCTCAATAGAGGGGTGTTGGGGAATTTTTGTGGTTTTTCACAACCTGTTTGCATAGGCTGTGTATGATCACTTAGGAGGATTTCTAAAAAAGTATTTTTGTATCATGTTTCCATTGATCTTTGGCTTTGAATCATGAGAAAACACCAAGAACTCATCCTACACCCATTCGCCTCTATAGAGTATTGTTATGTGATTTTTGATGCTAACTGGTTTTGATGGTTTCATTTGCTTTTATTTGATGTATCTAATATGTGTTTGAAGTATGTTTGATTATTGATTTAGTTCAAGGATCCTAAAGTGCTCAAAATTACTAAGAGTGGAAGCAAGCGGTGCTTGTTTTAAAGGAAAATGAAAAAGGTTTAAAATCAACCTATATATTGTTTGTTGGTTGTTATTTTTAATCTTATAGTGGATAACACTCAATCTCATGTCTAAACATTATGGTGGCCCTGCCCTTCGATGGTATAAGCATGAAGTTGAGTAAAAATTGGCTATAAGAGATTCTTTCAATACTGTACATATAACTCATAATAATCCCTTACTAATAGTGGGGACGTTTATGCAGTATTACCTTTTGTTTGTTTAAATACTCATCTCGAATTATGCTCTTACTTTGGTGGGGTTCGAGTGCAATATTGGATGATTTACATTATTGTCAATGGGATCCTTATGGCATATCCTCACTTATGTAGGATTTCATAAGTTAAATGCTTTGAATAAATTATGGACAATATGTGAGAATACTCACAAATATGACTTGTATATATATATATGAGTATATGTATGGATAAAATCAAGTAATGAAAATGAAGTGATGGATAATAATAAAGGCTAAGAGCAAGGATCTTGAAGACTCACCAATTATTATTGATTGGTCGCTGATGTATGTTATTTGTATCCATATTGCTAGGCAGTGGTGGATTACTGTTATTCTGCGAAAGTAGAGTAAGTATTCACATACTTACTGGGGATGAAACTGTGGTTGTGTCCTTTTATAATTTATTATTGTCTTATTCATATGCATGTTTTATAAACTGCTCATACATTACAACTACATATATTGTGAATTGGTAATGATGTGACATTTAGCTGGTCATGTGGCGGGGGAGATGGCTGATCTAGTGGACAAAAAAAAAGGGGTCTTGTCCTAGCTGGTGATGTGGCGGGGAGATGGCTGATCCAGTTGGCAAGAGCCTCGTCCCTAAACCTGGTAATAAGAACAGAGACTGGAATGTCGGTTCCAGTGCAAATCAACAATCTGCTAAGTAGGGGAGGTGTAACAGTGCGTTAATCCGGGGTTAGCCCATTATGAGCGGAGTGTAATTTCATGCTGCATTAAGACTAAACAAAGCCTTCACAACGATGCATGAAAACTCATTCATTACATTCATTATATCTATCATTATGTATGTTTAATAATTCAATGATCTTTTATATTGGGATACGGTTGACTCACTTGATTCCACAGTGTGTGATGCAGGACTTAAGGCTGAGGGCGGAGAACCCTTTGCTAGTCTGGATGGTTGATTGACTATCTGTTGTGTTTATGTTGCTAGTATATGGGGAGCTAGCTTGGTTGATATATGTTTTTATGTTTATGTTTTATTTCCCTTGTATTCGTTACAAGTCATTGAGTTAGCTTATGCTTTGTATTTAATTGTATAAGCTTGATGTTGCAACTGTATGCCATCTGTGGCACTCACGTAGTTTTGTATGTCTTGTACATTTTGATTTGTACTTAGACATATGTTATAAGGTTTTATGAAACGAGGTATTTCAGTCAGCTCTATTTTGTTATGTGAGTTATTCCTTGGTGTTTTAAAAGAAAAAAATATTCCGCTGCGAGATTAGATCTCTGAGGTAGTAATGTCACGTGGAAACCGGAGGTTTCTACTTACGGTTCTATTGCATAGAAACCGGGGCGTTACATATACAATGACTGATGAAGTAAATATTGTAGTCATAAAAGCATCTGAAATATAATAATAGTTAAGTACATATCAGCATCTCCTTGCTTGGAATTATACACAAACGTGCTCATCTATGATATAAGTATTTCATATAACTCAGTTAAACTCATATATAGGCATTTCATCATCTTTTAACAAAACGCAAGCATATAAGTATCTCTAAGCAATAAAACATAAATTTCATATGCATCTAGCTATAAGAATATAAATATGTTTCGTTCCATGTGAACTTATATGTATACGAATACGTCTATAATAAAGTCCAATAAATCATATCATATGCAACTAACCATAAGAATATGCATATGTTCCATTCCATGCGAACTCATATGCATACTAATACGTATATAGTAAAGTCCATATAAATCATGTCATCAAACACCACATAAATCATCATATAAATAGATCATGTTATGCATGCTCTTTGCATATAGTACAACCTCTGCAGCCTGGGTATGTGGCACATGGACATCGACCCCCGTGGTCCATAAAATTTGTTTTCTGGACACATGGACACTGACTCCCGTGGCAAGGGAAATAAAACATTTTTTGGGCACGTGAACACAGACCCCCGCGGCGAAGGTCCATAAACTGTTTTCATATGCTCTTTTCATAGACATGCTTATAAATATCATGCAAACCTTTTAGTCATACTTCTTTTCTCAATACCAATATCAATAAAGCATCATAAAACTCAATATGTCAATAAATCTACCATAATCATAAATCATCAATAACTCATTATAAATCATTAATAACTCATCATAAATTATATCAAATATTCATAAATCTCATTAAAATAATCGAAAGCATAAATCATATGTTATCACAAAATATCATCGGTTCGTTCTTTAACATTCATGCAATTTCTTTAAACTCATTTAAAATCATTTCTTTTGTATAATAAATAAAAATATCTATTAAATATTAAAACACAAAACATTTTAAAAGAAGTATCATTCTCAGTAAAAATAAATACTTACAAATTTCGCTTGATAAATCACTCTTCTAGGTTAAATGCTCAAGCAATGCCCATTGTATAAATGCATCATTAAAACATTAACAACTATACATTCACACTCTAAACCCAACACCTATGATACTTGAATGTACAAGTATCAAAGTAGCCATAAGCAACTCATAACATTCTAGGATTCCAAATTACAATTGATACGCGCGAGCGCACGACTTTAAAATTTATATAACCACTCGTTATAGATCACACCTTTGTAGGATAGTTCTAAAAGGAGAGTATCGATCTACAGGGATTGTGGTGGTTATTTTGTTACAAAGCTTCTAAAACTTCATCTATTTTAACTCATTAAAAGAAATGTTTTTGGATTTTCTTAACTAAAAACTAAACAACATAAATTGATAACAACTAAATTAAGCAATTTAAGATAAAGGGAGTAGGAAGAGTATAGGGATTTGACTTCATCCAATCCTCATACTACAAGCAAACTATATTTAGCATGGATCTTTAACATAAGCATAATATGAGAGTGTAAAGGTTGTCAACCCTACAACTAGCTCAACATGAAAACACTTTCAAGTGAAAATAATAAAACATCTTAGTTATACACTAACCACCCACCTAATCATCTAAATGTGAGGTAATTCGTGTTCCCTAGCATGCAATATAAATTCTCCTAAAAGCTTACACAACTCTATGGAAAAAGCATAAGATATCATAGGTTCTCACTAAACTTTCCACTTACACTAAATTAAATTAAGTTTGGATTAAATCGTGGTCCCTAGCATAACTCATCAAACTCACATAAAATCATGTCAAATAGCATCATTGCATAGCCCATATTCCCTCAATCAAAGACAATGGAAAATAAATTTCATTCAAGACAACAACACTTTCTTATAGATAAGAAAAGATAGTTTATCTCACAATGATATATCATGAAGACCAAAATCTTTGGCTATACAATCATTATACAAAATGTGTAAGATCCTAGCTAAACATAATCAACCCATAGCACTTGGAAAGAATTCCATCAAAACCCTATAAAAGGTTTAATTCCTCATAGAGGATTTGAAAATCTCCATTGGATTGAAGAAAACTATTTTTTAAGGAGATTAAGAGTTATGGGTCGTGTTCTACCTATTATCTAAATGGCAAAAGAATGCAAAATAATCTAAAAACTACACTGGAAACAAACTAAAAATGAACACACTGCCTCTCTCGGACAGCTTTTACATATGTAGGGAAAGAGAGCTTTGATCTTTTCTAAAAGATAAGATAAAGCTAAAAATCTTCAATCCAGTTGTTAGGAGACTTCTGAGGAGAGATTTCAGCGCCCACCATAGCCTACCAAGCCGCAATCTTTGATTAAAAATATCATCTTGCTGTCATTTGCTTTCAAAGATCTTTTATGTTTCTGGTAGCTTCGATGGCGATCGATCCAAGCTGCTGGCAATCCATCCAAACTTTCTGCGATTGATCCACAGAAAGTGGCGATCGATCCATGGGCATTTTTTCAGCTCCTCAGCTTTCCCTTGATGTCTCTTTAAGCCTAATGTTAATGATTTGCTTGTGTTTTCCATTAGGACCTAAAAATAAGACAAACACTAAACACAACAAAATATTAAATTTACAACACAAACTAAGGCATAGCAAGTACAAGTTAAAGGGTTTGAATGTGAAACATTCAACACTAATCAGCAATTAAATAACCTATATAGTTAACCCATAGGGTTTCACTAGGGTTAAACATCACAAAACCCCACAATACTAAACTAGGAAAAATTTAGAGTTTAGACCTTTACTTCAAATCTTGAAAATCTAGAGTTCGTGCACCACAAAATTTCAACCCGATGGAGGATAAGCACAACCCAACAAGAATCCTAAGAAATTACTCAACATTAAGTCATACATTCAAGAATGTAGCCCAAACATTGAGAAACTAGGGTTTCAAGAATTTTTACCTTGAAATGATCAGTGGAAATAGCTTTCCAACACCGAGGATCTTGATTCTGATGTTAGAAATGGCAATGAAAACTCTCAAAGATCAATACCCAAGGTTTGGGTATGAACCCTAGGTGAGAGAAGAGAGAAAACGCATGAGGAGAAAAGAAAAATTGGAAAGTGGCTGAAAAATTGCATCTCAGCCTTTTATAGGTGCTGACAAAGCACCACCGTTCGGACCCTTAAATGAGTCATCCAGACGCAGTTGCAAGCAGCGAACGACACTGTGGACGAACGCTACTAAGTGAACAGTTGCAAAGGTTCATCCGGACTGTGTTACGAACAACATTGCGGACAAAGCTCACTAACTAGACAGTAACAGAGCTCGTTCGGACCGCTGCGAACGATGCATACTGGGAAGCAACCGTTCAAACGAAAATATTACCATCCGAATACCCAGCATGAAAATTCATTTTTACTATTTTTTGTTGCATTTTCGAAGTGTTTATTTGTTTTACTTTTAATTACCTTTTTACCCTTTTCTTTTTAAGGTGATTTACAATCCTTAATTTAAATTATTGGGCATTACATGATAACTTGTGTGTCATGTGTATTTCTACTCACTAAATCGTGGACTTACACTTGCATCTTTTCCACCTGTAAAACATGTATTGTTTTATATATAGTTTAGACAATGACGAGACCTTCGAGGAGTTTTGTCCAGTTGGAGGGCATGCTCAGGATGGTTTTTGAGGAGTTAGATCCGGAGTGGCTTATTGGCATGTGGAGAGCTGGAGGGGATACTCGTCAAGACATGATCGAGATCCTTTATATGCTTTACATAATGAAGTCTAGGCTTTGAGATTTTAAGTTTGTTATGACTCTTAGAATGGTTTATAATGTTTTAGTAGACTCTCTTCAAAGAGAGTGGTATTTCTGAGTCTTATCATTAGTGGCTTAGGACTGGGAGATGAACCGCTAAGTCATTTACCGGTTAAATGATTTTGTCGGGGCATTACAGGAGGAAGGGGGAACCATTGCTCTACTTACCACAAAGGGTAACCAACCCTAACAATAGGGGTGGCTGACGAGAGTCACCCCCTCAGTTCGAAGTGGCCACTTGAGCCACCCCTACATTCACCCCCAAAATTAATAAAGTGATAAGTAACTCGGAGTGTTACCATAACCACCCCGAACCTATTTAATAAGCAAATAATCTGAATAGAATACCTCTACTCTTGAATATCATAATGCAAAATAGAGGAAATATATATCTTTTTCTTAATAACATTTATCATTACAACCATAGGTGGTATGTGAACATACCACCACCCCGCCACAAGGCACAGTAGAACATACCTACATCCCATTCCAAGGTATATGTAACTCACACTAATAGTAGATCGGTAGGACACATTAACTATTGGGAATAAACATGCAAATGAAAGAATTGCGCAGTGGAAAATAAATCTATTCCCTACTCAAGATCTATTCTATAAAACATGCGAAGAACATAGCTATTAATAATTAAACTAGCAAGAATATAAAATTACTTACTTGCTAACTAGGGCCACTCCTTAGCTATATGAGCGATAAATCCTTGTTCCGATGAATGCTTCAAGAACTCCTCAGATCTTCTCACTAATGACTCGAAATAACCAAGAGTGTGGACTTTTTCTAGCTCTTCAAAACTTTAACTTAGTTCTCCAAAAATTCGTTTAAGAAAAACTTCACAATTCTTAGCAAATGCTAAAAGAACTGTGTTGAAGTGTTTTTGACTGAGATACATGGTTTTCTATTTATATCTTTGAAAAGAGTATCAGAAGAAAAGAAAAAGCAATGTGGGATTGCTGTTAGTGGGGTGGACGACTAGGGCTGCAAAAACCCTAGCCTCCACTCCACTTAAGGATAACACATGGGCCAGGGAAATTTTCCCTGACCTATGCGTCACTTACTCTGAAAAGGGCCTTGGGTTTTATCCCAAGCCCACATCTCCCACTTGTTTCTTTCTCTGTACAGTTTTTCCTTTGGGCTCATATTTTATTAAATTAAAACAGTCTGCTCATTAATATAATAAGCCCATGTTTTAATAAATAAAATAACATATCCAATAAATACATAATAGGCTTGTCCATGGTTAATTTACAATAGCTTGGTGAAGGACCTAAAGAAAAAAATATTTTCGGCTCAAATAGTATCTGACTATCCCAAGTCACTATTAATAACAATTAATGCCACTACATAATTGTAATTGCTCTCCGAAAAATATTTTTGATTAAATCAACAAAATTTTCTTTGACATTTACTGCAAGTACGATTCCTCCATGAAGTCCCCCGTAGATGAATTAGGATTGTGATACTGTCACACTATATTCTCTACCTCTTAATCCTTATATACCGGATTTCTATTATCTTATTATTCTCTCTCTTGTTAGTACCAACTCACTAGGTATATTTATTTTAGAGTTAACCTAACTAAAATGCTTTGATTAAAAACTTGAGAATAATACTGAATAAAATCCTATTCACAAAGGGGAGACTTCTTGTCCTTTTTTTCTATTAAAAGGATTTGAATTCCCTATTGAGCAAAACTTTCCTCATGTAATCACTCAACACAAAGATAATGTTGACCAACATTTAAGGCCTCAATCTATAATGTATCAAAATGAAGACACTTGACATCTAAGTTCGCTTTCTCTCAGGATTTAATTTAGAATCACGAGTATAAATAGTCTAAAAATTATTGTCTTTTCTTATGGACAATATTTTTATGGAAAAGACAACTCCCGGTCCGTTCAGTGTATACCACCCTATACACCTACACATCAACCCGAAGCACCATCTTCACCTGATTAAGGTAAATCACACAATTAATGCGTAACAGTCTTACTAATGGAATGTTCAGTTCTATTATGACTGGGAACAAATAATTTCAGAATACAAGGCTTATGGTTTTAGACCTTGTGTGACGAAAAAACCTTACTTATACTCATAGACCATATCCAATGCATTCTTTGAACCTTTCGTATGAGGACAATCATAAAAGATCATACAAAAGATTATATGCAATATGCTCAAATATATATTCAATAAATAATAATCATTTATTTATTACAAACTACAAAGTGAACATTTTATAATCTTGAGACTTAGGGCATAATCTCTAACATTAACTAAATTGAAAGATTTGAGAAATATTAAAGATCGGGTAGTAGATTAATAGAGAGGAAGGTGTAGTACTTTTTCTCTACTTAAACGTCTATTTCCATATTGTTAAACAAACTTAAATGACTCATGTCCCTTAAAATCTATATTTTTTATAAGATGGACCTTCAAAAATTAATTGTTTCCTCCAAATTTTTGTTTTTTAATTTTGCCCTCATATCAAAATTTATGTTTGCACCCGGCTCCCAATTGGTATCCAGAGATTGATTTGGAAGTACTGCATGGATCTGTCAACGCAAAGAAAATGCAAGTTGATTTAACCAAATCTGAAAATAAAATAAAATAAAATAAAAAAATAAAAAAAAAGTTATCTCTAGCTCTATCTAATGATTTGGTGGCCGACCATGCGTGACTTAGAAGAAGTGATTGAGAGCTGATCGGTACGTCTTTTGTTTTTTCTTTTCCCTGAGAAGCTGATTCATGGATCAATTTGTCATGCTTCTAATACGTCATGCTCCAACCACTAATTATCAAAAAAAAAAAAAAGAGTTCATTATATTATTTGAAGAGAAATGTTTCATTTTCAGATGATGATCGACGTGACTTTGTTTGGCTCGTTCGTACTATAGTCTCATCCATACCATAGGCTCTCATGCCATGCTTTGCTCATGCACCACCACATCAACTTATTTCTAAAACACATATTCAATTTTGCTTTAGAGAAGAAAAGGAAAATAAATCTATAAAAACGAACGTTTTTATAGCCCAGTCAACGGCCACCCTCACCATAATGCCACGCCTATGACCTAATGTGCGTTTTCCTTTTAACTATCAGTCTATTAGGATTTTCTAACAAATTAAGCGTAATGCGTGGGGCGAAGAATTTTTTCTAAAGCTTTTTATTAGCCGTTAACATGATGTTAATTCATTTAAAAGATTGACATCTATCGATGTCGTTGAGTAATGCTAAAAGAAAAGTTTATGTCTTTTTTGTGTCCTCTTAAAATTAATGTAATTTTAAAAATTACGATGAAATTTGTTATAGATAACTATTAGATTTTGATTTAATGATAATTTTAAAAGTCATATTAATTTTGAGAGTACACGAAAAGAACATGAATCTTTTTTCAAACATTACTCTACTCTTACATATATTTTTAATAAAATTAGTCTATTAAACGAACTTGTGTCCTTATAAATCATGTCAGTTTAAAACAACAAACAACTTTAGAGAAAATTTTTATCCTATTATTAATTTGCCTGATCTAGATTGACTGTGGCCTTTTAGAGGCCTAATGATGTATTTTGGAACATTTTCACAAGGATCCAGGAAGAGAATTGACTAAAGCGTTTTACAATCAGCCCAGCTTTAACTCATTTTGACTATAAACAGTTTCTAGTGTGAAAGTTAAAGATCAACCATAAATAATAGTCATTTTGTTTGCGCACTGACTTCTTGCTAAATACTAGAAGAGAAGGCTGAAAGGAAGACACAAGGTTAGAGAGATTTGCCGAAGATCCGACAAAACTACCCTTCAATGCTTAAGCCAATAAGAGTACGAGATGAAGTAAATTGACAGAGTCTAAGGATCCTCCTCTCCTTATTTAGCCTTACTGTTCTTGCATCTTCATGGTAGGACTTTCGAGACTCCTACTGAAATTCTATTAACAACATGGATGATTCCCCCCCGAGAATATTGGGAGAGGTTTCCTAGTGTGACCAAGCGGTTTTCAGACCTGGCGAGAGGGGGAATTGGCTGTGGTGTGTCCTTCACGGTTGTAACCCCTCGAAAAATAATTTTTAAAATACACTCTTTTAAAAATACACATGACTTTTAAAACAAAGTGTATTATCAACAATGCCCTTGTGTGTAAAACAAAAATTAAAAAAGAAAAAATAAGGAGCGCTCACCCTATTTTCAAGATTGATCACGTCTTGATAGTGCAGCTTTTTAAGCCTCCAAAACACTAAGAAAAACTCAATTTTCAATCCCTAAAAATCCTAGGAAACTTTTTTGAACGATTTTTCAGCATTGAGAATGTTAGAGAAAAGAAAAAAGTGAGAAGAGCCCAAATCTAAGGTTTCTTGCAACCTCAAGGAAGAAACTTGTCCATTTCAATCTTTTTCTCAAGGTAAAATGTAATGCCCCAATAATTTAATTAACTTGTAATTAAATTTGTTGTTCGCCTCTCAGCCTTAACTGTCCAAATTAAGACTCAGGGATACTTCCATTCTCTTTGAAAAGAGAATGTGTAAAACATCGTTAACTGTCCAAATTAAAACTCAGGGATACTTCCATTCTCTTTGAAAAGAGAATGTGTAAAACATCGTTAACTGTCCAAATTAAAACTCAGGGATACTTCCATTCTCTTTGAAAAGAGAATGTGTAAAACATCAGCTTGAGAATCACTATGTATTCCGGATTAAGTCATTCAACTTGATTAATTCGTTGTAACTACTCGTAGGGTATCCAAATCAGCTAACTAGCAACTGACTGAATCAACTACTTAACCATTTATCAAAGTAAACAGGGAAATGATTGATCTTAGTGAATAACCAATGAACCATTATATAAGCAATTCTACCATTAGTAGGGGCGCAAAGCTTTACAACTATAAAATCAAACCTAAATATATCAACTGTCGTTACAACACTGTAATCCCAGTGAGACACCCAAGCGGTCAAGGCCCTGAGGATTTGTAAAATACCGAAGTATTTTACGGGAATGAAAGGGAAGTAATTGAGTAAGTCGATTGACTTAGTAAGCAAATTAATATAAAGATGATTTACAAATGATTCCAAAAAGGGTTGTAATTAAACATGATATTTTCACAAATAGCGTATTCGATCCTTGTTATTATGCCCTAGCAAAAATTATCTTTGTTTTTAAAAGGCGGCATAATCTCGACAACCTAACACGTTGGTTTTAATGCATGAAATATGCCATACATATATTATAAATTTAGTCTTATGTTTACGATATGGTCTACTCGAGACATTACCCCCTCTCAGCAAGGTTTGCGCATCCCAAAAGACTTCTAGTACAATTTCAATATCCCAAACATTGCACAAATATACCGTCTTATACTAGCAGTCCGACTAAGTCCGACCTCAGGTGGACCACATTGACTAGCAAAGCTGTAAAAGTGACCACACTCGAAAAATGGTGCGCCGATCACAAACTTTTAACCATTGGATCCAAGGTCCTCATCATTCATAAAACATTTTACCATAAAATTAACTCATAATAGTAGTAAGCTTATGGCCGTCCCACCACATGTACCGGTGAACCAAAGCGTACTATGCAAGTGTTACTCATTTATTCCAAAAATAAATATGTTTATATAAGTAAGTAGCATTTAGAGATCATGTCATAAAAATGCTATAAACTTGATCATAAAGGAGAACATGCTCAGTCATCTAACATATCGCACTTCTAACGTTAGCAGTTTTAGAGTACTCAGTTATTTACTTACCTTAAATGCTCATCTGATTCCCCAGACATCTTGTACTCCCGCTACTTCGAAAGAACCCAACAATATGCTAAGAATATTATAATCTATTGACCGTAGAACATGTGTGCTAATTGTCCCAAAACCTTAATTAGGCATTTCTGTTCACCATTGAACATTTGACATCAATGATCGAACANTTTTCTTGCAACCTCAAGGAAGAAACTTGTCCATTTCAATCTTTTTCTCAAGGTAAAATGTAATGCCCCAATAATTTAATTAACTTGTAATTAAATTTGTTGTTCGCCTCTCAGCCTTAACTGTCCAAATTAAGACTCAAGGATACTTCCATTCTCTTTGAAAAGAGAATGTGTAAAACATCGTTAACTGTCCAAATTAAAACTCAGGGATACTTCCATTCTCTTTGAAAAGAGAATGTGTAAAATATCGGCTTGAGAATCACTATGTATGCCGGATTAAGTCATTCAACTTGATTAATTCGTTGTAACTACTCGTAGGGTATCCAAATCAGCTAACTAGCAACTAACTGAATCAATTACTTAACCATTTATCAAAGTAAACAGGGAAATGATTGATCTTAGTGAATAAACAATGAACCATTATATAAGCAATTCTACCATTAGTAGGGGCGCAAAGCTTTACAACTATAAAATCAAACCTAAGTATATCAACTGTCGTTACAACACTGTAATCCCAGTGAGACACCCAATCGGTCAAGGCCCTGAGGATTTGTAAAATACCGGAGTATTTTACGGGAATGAAAGGGAAGTAATTGAGTAAGTCGATTGACTTAGTAAGCAAATTAATATAAAGATGATTTACAAATGATTCTAAAAAGGGTTGTAATTAAACATGATATTTTCACAAATAGCGTATTCGATCCTTGTTATTATGCCCTAGCAAAAATTATCTTTGTTTTTAAAAGGCGGCATAATCTCGACAACCTAACACGTTGGTTTTAATGCATGAAATATGCCGTACATATATTATAAATTTAGTCTTATGTTTACGATATGGTCTACTCGAGACATTACCCCCTCTCAGCAAGGTTTGCGCATCCCAAAAGACTTCTAGTACAATTTCAATATCCCAAACATTGCACAAATATACCGTCTTATACTAGCAGTCCGACTAAGTCCGACCTCAGGTGGACCACATTGACTAGCAAAGCTGTAACAGTGACCACACTCGAAAAATGGTGCGCCGATCACAAACTTTTAACCATTGGATCCAAGGTCCTCATCATTCATAAAACATTTTACCATAAAATTAACTCATAATAGTAGTAAGCTTATGGCCGTCCCACCACATGTACCGGTGAACCAAAGCGTACTATGCAAGTGTTACTCATTTATTCCAAAAATAAATATGTTTATATAAGCAAGTAGCATTTAGAGATCATGTCATAAAAATGCTATAAACTTGATCATAAAGGAGAACATGCTCAGTCATCTAACATATCGCACTTCTAACGTTAGCAGTTTTAGAGTACTCAGTTATTTACTTACCTCAAATGCTCATCTGATTCCCCAGACATCTTGTACTCCCGCTACTTCGAAAGAACCCAACAATATGCTAAGAATATTATAATCTATTGACCGTACGTAGAACATGTGTGCTAATTGTCCCAAAACCTTAATTAGGCATTTATGTTCACCATTGAACATTTGACATCAATGATCGAACGTTTCAAACGTTTTTTCTTAAGGATCAAACGTTCGATCTAGAACAATAGAACATTTGATTATGGCCAAAATGCTGAGATGCTTAAAAACTTCCCCAAAACCTAACCACAACTATGTCTAAGATTAAAACATTATCCAGTAACATATTAAACATGTTTCTTTAGAGATACAACACAAAGTCATATGTTTTAACAAAACTTTTTGGGAAGTTAATACAAAGAGTTTTTGAATCCTCATGACATACTTTGGAAAATAAAACATTAGCATAAATAACATAAAATGGTGAAATACAATACAGGGAAATGTGTTGAAGGATACCTTTGGAGAGGTTAATCTTCTTACAAGGAAAATTTCCCTCTCAAAATTCTTCTCTCAATCTTTAGGATGGAGTTCTAGAGGTCTTTGGGCGAGGATGGTGAGTTCTTCTGAAGGGTAGGGTATCTTTTATAGAGGAATAGGGCGAGTTGCTAGTCCCCTACAAAAAATCTATTTTTGGACATAATCGAATGTTTAATGTACGACATTGAACGTTTGATGTACTATTACCCAGCGGTCCTAGGGTTTCTCATCAAACGTTTGAGGAAAGCATCAAACGTTTGGTGTACTATCATGACACCTATTATGTGCATGCGCAGGCTTGCAGATAACGTGACTGTATTGTTCATCGAACATTTGAGGGTAGCGATCAAACATTTGATAGTTGTCTTTTTCTAAAATAATATTTAATGCTTTATAAAATTAGTAGGTGTTTTTATCCAAAACCTTTGCTAAGTATTTGAACAATTCTTTTTATTATTTTAGGGCATTACATAAAACCTATAGATCTTGCAAACCCATTGTTTTTTCTTTTGTAATGCTTCCTTATACTCGTTGTTTGATTGTTCAAATCATGTTTTGGGATTGGGATGGGTAGTTTTTTTTTTAAGAAAATTATTATTTCATATAAGGATTTCAAAAGGAAGTTGTTATTTTATGTGCTAATCTATGTGTTGACTCCAAAAGAAAGGTTTTTTGATTTTGTGTGAGAAGGTTTATGATTTTGTGACCTTAAATACATGATCAAACAATACTTTATACACTCACACACACACACACACTAACTTTTGTATGAATTATATTAAAGAGTGTTATGGTTGTTGGAACTAGTATCCAAAACTCAAAATTGATCATATTATATTTAGCATTGTAATGAGTTATATCAAACTGTCTGATCTTATATATGAACAATAGGCATGTTTTGTAGTTGTTTTGGATTGCATAATGTGTAGTGTGCATATAGACATTCCCTAAGTTGCATTGAATTAATTATGGTGTGAGTAATGGATCTTTATCACATAGAAGACAACTTATTAAATATTTGTTCGTGGTCGTAAATGAAACCGGGAATTTTACTAGACTATAACATGTCAACTTTGGGATTTGTCTTAATCGAGTGAGGCAATGTAGTTTCAGGTTGACATTGTTGGTGTTATGGCAAGGTAAGGATTTACGAGGCTATGCATTCAACAGGACCATATGGGTCATTGTTATTATATTATTAACTGTCATAGATAATGACGTGCATAGTAGACACTTGATTGCATAGTAGACACTTGATTGCATTTTACTCTAAATCCTGAGAAGTGTGTGAACCAGATGTCAAGTGGTGATTACTTTAATGTATCTTAGTGAGATCAAATCAATGCTCATACATTCTTTGTATGTTGGGCAATCATTATGTAGCATTGTGGCAAATCACTCTTCAAGAAGAAATCCAACTCCTTTGTAAGAGCTCAAAGTGACAAGGATATTCTCCTTGTTTTAGGATCAATAAGAAGGGTCATCCTAAAACTTAAGTCTAAGTGGTTTCAGTGATATTTAACTAAAACGATGTACAAGGATGAGTAGAATCTCATAAGGTACATTGGGATGCTTTTATAAAGTTTGGATCAGGGTACTCAAGGAAAAAAGGTAGTGGACAAACTGACAGTTATACTCATCTTTGTTTCACTATGGAATATGATCCATGGAGGGGTAATTTAGTAAATTCAAGATTGTCGCCAAAGGATGAATTGTTTTAGCAAAATATGAATTAGTGTTCAGTCATAATTATTTAGTGTAATTAATTGTGATTATTAGTTAAGGAGATTATTTATTTAATACCTAGTTTTTACGGGATTAATGAAGCTAATTCTATTTTCCTTTCAGATCCCTTCTTGAGCTGTTGTAAATTGACAAGAATTTTTTGATAAGTCATTATTTATTTATTTGATTGCATATATGTTTTTATTTAAATAAGATATGGGCCAGAAGTTAATTTTGGAATTAATTTGGTCTTGTTTTATTTTAAATAAAATGGGCTTAAGAATTAATTCTTAAGAGTTGTTTGGTTTGGACAGTTTTTTGGGCTAAAGAATTTAATTCCTAGAGTTCAATCCAAAGAGAAAGGAGTATTGGGCTACAGGGGTCAATCCAAGTTCATACTAGGAAAAGGAGCATGTGGGCTAGGATTAAAACCCTAGCCCCTTGGCCGACTACATGGGGAGCATGGCTGGTGGCTACAAGGGGAGTAATTTCCCTTGTAGCCGATTCCCCAAGGTTTCCCCTGGGGTTCTGGAAACTTCTTTTTACCTCCTCTCCAAGTAGACCTACAATTATAAATAGGGACTCAGTGACGCAGTTTTACTCACTACTACAATTCAAAGAAACTATAAGACTCTGAAATCACAAACTGTTGTGACTACACAAATAGAACTTTATGTTCTTGGTTCTTTAGATTAGTGAGTAAATTAATAGAAGAGAAATTATTTTCTATTGCTTCAAAGGGAGAGACCACACTCTTTGTCATACAGCCATCAAGAAGAAGATCTGAAATTCTCAAGAACAAGTGTTCTTCGTGTTCTTCGAAGTTCATCTTGTTCTTCATCAATCCTTGAAGTTCTACAACAAGTTCTTTGAAGAACTAGAAGTCCTTTGAAGATCTTGGAGTTTCTCAAGCTTGGTGTTCTTCACGTTCTTGGCAAAGCTTCTTCACCTTCAAAGATCAACTATGAAGAAGATGAAGAAATCACAAGAAGACGATAAACCAAAATCTTCTAGCCTCCTTGAAGAGGCTAAAGAACTATGTGAGGAAAAACATCATTTACTTTAGTTTGTTTTTATATTGATCAAAGCATGCTTGTACTTGAAGTTCATGATCCTAGATCATAGAAAATTTTTATATTCCGTTGTGCCATGTTTTCTTATGAATTCATGCACGATCCCCAATGATATGCGCGCGAGCGCTATCAATTTTAAAATTTATAATTAACCGTTCACAATAGATCGTACCCTTGCAAAATAGTTCTAAAAGATGGTATCGTCCGCAGGGATTGTGTTTGGTTGCTTAATAATGAAATCTCTAAAGTCGCACCTAACCTAACTCATAAGTAAGAAATGTTTTTGTGATTTTTCTTAAACTAAAAACTAAACAACATAAACTTAAACTAGGTTACACAAATTGAATTAAAAGTAGTAGGGGAAGTATAGGGAATTGACTCAATCCTCATACCACAAGCGAACCGTATCTAGCAAAGATCTTTAGCAAAAGTATAATATGAGCGTGTAAAGGTTGTCAATCCTTACAACGATCTCAACATGAAAATACTACCGGAAGAAAATTGTAATACCCCAGGATTTAATTAGGTCGACTAAGAACACTTTGGTGAAATTGTGATATTAAGATGGGTCAAATATATTTGGAAGAATATATTTGATGGTTATTATATGTTCTTAGTTTAAATTGGGTAGTGATTAATTTATATTAGGCTTAAAGAAAAATAAATTGTTAGAGTGTTAAAATGAATTTAAAGGTAGAAAAGAATTGTATTGATGGATACAAACATATATCTTGCCTTATAGTGCTGTTTGGTCCAGCATATATAAATGTATATATATATATATATTAGTCTCTAGCATTCACGTGAATGCTAGAGTATACTTAATATGGCATGCTCAAATCAATATATATTGGGCTGCTGTCCAAGACATCATGGAATGAACAAACCAAAGAAAAGAAGAAAAGCTGAACGTCCAGCAGTAAAGAAAGAAAAGAAAAAAAAGAGAGAAGAAGAGGGGCTGGACGTCCACCATGTCCACATGTAGAGAACAAAAAAAAAAAAAAAAAAAAAGAGAAAAAGGAGAAGAAACTGGACGCTCACGTCCATTGAGAAAACAAAAAAAAAAAGGAAAAAGAAGAGAAATTAGTGTAGTGGAATGTGTGCTGTCAAAATTCTAGGAAGGGTTGAATGCATGTACTGTCCAGATGTTGAGGCAAGATGAGGCACACACCAACGTGGGCTGCATGTGGGAGTGCTGTCCAAAAAATAGAGAAGTGGAGTGCATGGTGTGCTGTGAACGTTAGTAGTGGGCTGTGCAACGTGTAAGTGTAATGGGTGACCTGCAATAATATCGTGTAAAGCTTCCCTGTATAAGCAGTAAAATAGAATTGGAAAGCAAACGAAAATCTGCCCTGCCTTCTTTCACTCACTATGCTGTCCGTAGGCAGTGTCTTTGCTCACAAAAAAATAATAGAACTTCCAGCCATACGTGCAGTCTTAGTGATTGTTAGGAAGAAGAAGAAATAGCTCAAAGTTCTCAAGCTTTGGTGCTTTTATTTGGGGAGTGCTAGGTATAATCCCTTATCCCTAGCTTATATTAATTCTAGTTGCTAGAATTTAATTGATGTAGTTATAATGCCAAGTGAGATTATAATATTTTTGATATGCCGTTATAATGCCCGAATGGCATTATAATATTTTGGGGATATGTCGTTATGCTAAACTTTTAGGCTGTGTTTAAGGAAAATGATAAGTGGTCTAGATATTGGTTTTAAAGATAATTCTAGACTAATACATTGTCGCGCGTGGATGTGATTAATTGCAGTGAATTTTATAAACGACAAGAGGAAATTTTAAGTGGACTACGAGAGGTAAGTACATTACTTACTGAGCAAAAAGATACTATGTTTTTGATAAATGTTATCACATGAGCCTGAATATTTTATGAATAACATGATTATATGTTTTGAGTATTTTTACATGTGTTGAATAAGTTGTGAATTTAAAGATAATGATTATTGTTAGGGATTGGGCCTAAAACTACAATTAGGCCCACACCCAATTCTCTTGTGGCGCGGCCCGTGTAGGTCAAGCCCAGGCCCGCCTCACTACCGACCATGGTAACCGAACCCCTAGGTTCGGTTTTGTGTCTTAGATCTGGCCGNAGTTAAATAAGAAACCGGATTGGTTATGTAAATAAAATGTTGTCGAGGAGCCAGTGTGCGTCCTGACGAGGAGCCAGTGTGTGTCCTGTCGAGGAGCTAGTGTGTGCCCTGACGAGGAACCAGTGTGCGTCCTGTCGAGGAGCCAGTGTGCGTCCTGAAAGAGGTAAACGAAGGGTTCAAGTCCCTTAGAAAGCCGGAGGAGTGAAGACTCCTAGAGGAAATGAGTGGAGATTGCATTGCATATAATGGATGATGTGTTTTATATGTTTTGTGATTATTGATTGATTTCATCCCTTTATAATTATATGCATATGCTGGTTATGAGATGCAAGTAACCTGTGTAAAGATATAAGTATAAAGCTATACATATATGGATTTGTCAAGAAGTGATAAGTGGATTTTACTGTGTATTATCAAACAAATTCTACCGTGCTTATCTTATCAGCTACGATTTTTATGGAATGATTATTTTGGAAAGACTCAAGGTAGCTGTTAATATGACACGATGTAGATGATTTTTTGAAAAGAGGGCTCATTTTGTAAATTTCAGTAATTTCTATACTTGCTGAGTTCGTGGACTCACCAATCCACCTATGTAATTGTGGGATCACAATTACACAGATGTCAATGCAGATAAAGATGATAGTGAAGAGGACCCTTATGCCTGTCTTGGATATTATGGATGAGGCAACCTGTTGTGAGATACTTTGTGAATAGAAGCTTTTTGGAGATATGTCTATAGCTATGTGTGCATAAGGAACCCTTGATGTATAGTTGTTGATGGTGTGCCATCTGTGGCACTTTTGGATATTTTGTTATGTAAAATACAATGTATGGAACTGTTTAACTTAGAAATGTATATTCAGCTCATATGCGTTTTGTTTGGGCTATGTTTAGAAAAAATAAATAAATAAATAAAAATATTCCGCTGCCAGATTTATGATCTCTGATGATGTTGAGGTTTTGTTATTAGTGCTTAGTGGTAATTTGAGATTTCTACTTTCGCCTTTCATTAAATAAAGGCGGGGCGTTACAGGGTGGTATCAGAGCTTTTTGCTCTGAGGACCGTGAGGATTAGTCCTATTAGTTTAGAGTCTAAGAAACACCATAAGAGCTGTAGGATTATAAAAAAAATTTAAATTTAAATAGAAATGTTTGTAATAATGTTTAAATTACTTTGATGTGTTTAAGAAAAAGATGAAACACATTTATGATGGAAGGAAGGTGGCTAAGCGCACATGGCCAGTTGGAAGTGGCCCAAGGGTGAAGATTCCCAAACTATTTGATGAAGAACAACCGTTTGGACCTACGGTAGAAGAAATGAGGGAATTTATGGCCCGAATGAGAGAGGCATTTGACCTTGAAGAAGAAGTAGGATCCAATCACCTTGAAGATGAATCTGAGGAAAATGATTCTGAATCTAATAAGGAAAGTGAGTCAGAGGAAGAATCAGACTCAAACTTGGACACAGACTCGGACTCGGATACGGACTCAGACTATTGATTTGAAACATTCCAAATCAGGTCTTGACATGTATTAAAACATGTTTAAGGTGATGGAATGATTAATCAATTTCATCAGAGTCATTGAAATAAAATTCCAACTCAAACAACCTAGCATGGCCGAATATTACATGTAGAAAATAAAAAAATATATCTTGAAGTATGGCTCTGATACCAATTGTTGGGTGATAAGTGTTGAATGTTACACATTCAAATTCCCTAACTCACATATGTTAAACCTTAGTTTGTATTGTTATCTAATATTCTATTATGTTTTAGAGTGTTGTCTTATTTTTAGGTCCTAATGGAAAATCAAAGCTTATCATGGACATTAGGCTTGAAGATAAATCAAAAGATGTTGAAGTGGTAGGGATCGAGCACTATCTTCTTACACGTTAGAGAATCTCCCATGGGTGTAACTACCGTTATACTTTGCCTTAGGTAAACTTTGTCAATGACTAAACTCATCAAGATTTACTCAAAAGGTTGGCTTATAAGCCATTTCATTACTAGTTTTCACTAATTATATTTTACATAGTTTGAGTCTGATTCTTCCTCCGACTCACTTTCTTATTAGATTCAGAATCATTTTCCTCAGATTCATCTTCAAGGTGATTGGATCCTACTTCTTCTTCAAGGTCAAATGCCTCTCTCATTCGGGCCATAAATTCCCTCATTTCTTCTACCGTAGGTCCAAACGGTTGTTCTTCATCAAATAGTTTGGGAATCTTCACCCTTGGGCCACTTCCAACTGGCCATGTGCGCTTAGCCACCTTCCTTCCATCATAAATGTGTTTCATCTTTTTCTTAAACACATCAAAGTAATTTAAACATTATTACAAACATTTCTATTTAAATTTAAAATTTTTTTATAATCCTACAGCTCTTATGGTGTTTCTTAGACTCTAAACTAATAGGACTAATCCTCACGGTCCTCAGAGCAAAAAGCTCTGATACCACCCTGTAACGCCCCGCCTTTATTTAATGAAAGGCGAAAGTGGAAATCTCCAATTACCACTAAGCACTACTAACAAAACCTCAACATCATCAGAGATCATAAATCTGGCAGCGGAATATTTTTTTTTAATTTTTTTTTTCTAAACATAGCCCAAACAAAACGCATAAGAGCTGAATATACATTTCTAAGTTAAACAGTTCCATACATTGTATTTTACATAACAAAATATCCAAAAGTGCCACAGATGGCACACCATCAACAACTATACATCAAGGGTTCCTTATGCACACATAGCTATAGACATATCTCCAAAAAGCTTCTATTCACAAAGTATCTCACAACAGGTTGCCTCATCCATAATATCCAAGACAGGCATAAGGGTCCTCTTCAGTATCATCTTCATCTGCATTGACATCTGTGTAATTGTGATCCCACAATTACATAGGTGGATTGGTGAGTCCACAAACTCAACAAGTATAGAAATTACTGAAATTTACAAAATGAGCCATCGGTATGATAAAGATTTGGGAAATTTGGGGGCAAGGTGTTCTTATGTTAACTGTGGAAGCTAAGAGAGTTCCCAGTTAAATAAGAAACCGGATTGGTTATGTAAATAAAATGTTGTCGAGGAGCCAGTGTGCGTCCTGACGAGGAGCCAGTGTGTATCCTGTCGAGGAGCCAGTGTGTGCCCTGACGAGGAACCAGTGTGCGTCTTGTCGAGGAGCCAGTGTGCGTCCTGAAAGAGGTAAACGAAGGGTTCAAGTCCCTTAGAAAGCCGGAGGAGTGAAGACTCCTAGAGGAAATGAGTGGAGATTGCATTGCATATAATGGATGATGTGTTTATATGTTTTGTGATTATTGATTGATTTCATCCCTTTATAATTATATGCCATATGCTGGTTATGAGATGCAAGTAACCTGTGTAAAGATATAAGTATAAAGCTATACATATATGATTTGTCAAGAAGTGATAAGTGGATTTTACTGTGTATTATCAAACAAATTCTACCGTGCTTATCTTATCAGCTACGATTTTTATGGATGATTAATTTTGGAAAGACTCAAGGTAGCTGTTAATATGATCACGATGTAGATGATTTTTGAAAAAGCTAAAAAGTATTAAAATTTATGAATTTTTCAAAATGGCCTCTTTTAAAAATACCATTCGATAACATCGTGATCTTTATAAAGCTCACCTTGAGTCTTTCCCATAATTTCATTTCTAAAAAATCGTAGCTTGATTTAGATTAACGCCGGTTAGATTTTGGTTTTTTTGATAATACACAGTAAAAAATCAACTATATTCAACTTCTGGGGACACTCTATTGTATGCCTTTATTTTCTTATCCCACGGGGTTACTTGCAATTTCTTTTCCGTACAGCATACTGGCCATATAATTATCAAAGGGATGGGGATTATCAATTAATCACACAACATTAACCTTTCATTTTCATTTTTTTGCAATGCCATCTCCAACTTTTTTCTTTTTCCTCTAGGGAGTCTTCCAACTTCCTCGGTTTTAAGGGTTGGGAACTTTGTTTAACTCTATAGACGCCACTGGCTTCCTCGACAGGCCGGCACCCCATGGTTCCTTGTCAGGGCCACCCATGCTCCTGAAACCAGGGCACCACTACTCCTCGTCAGGACACACCAAACTGGCTCCTTCGCAAACATTTTTTTTTAACTTACCTCCGGTTTCTTCATTTATGGGGGCCTCTCTTAGCTTTCCCCACGTTTTAACTAGACCACCTTTATTTTTTCCCAATTCTTTCATCTTTATTTCCTCAATTTATTTCCGACAGTATGCAATCCTTTGGCCTCTAAAATTTTCATTGTTTTTGTTGTCTTTCCTTCTTTCATTTACCCTTTATAACAACATGTTTAAAATACTCACAATAAATTTTTTTTTATTTTTCATAAAAATATTTCAGGTTCATGCATATAAACATTTATTCAAAAAAACATAGTATTCTTTTTGGTCCAGTAGGTAATTGTACTTCCTCTCGTAGTTCCCTGTATTTCTCTGTGTTTATACTTCACTGATTAACATTTTCACTCACGCGCGACCAAATGTATTTTTCTTGTGTATTTTCTTTAAAACAATATTCTTAGGGACCCACTTTCATTCTTACACAGCCTTAAAGTTTGCTCAGGCTTTATCCAAATTTATTGCCATTTCGGCCATTATTTATAACGGCGTTCCAAAAAATATCATATAATTCACTGGATATAAACTACTCATTATTTTTGGACTGGAAATTATTGCTTAGGGTAGGTTCTTATTTTTTACCTAGCCTCCCCAATTACGCACCAAGGGTTGAGAACTTTTGCGTATTCTTTCTTCTTCCTACAAATACTTTTTAATGGACCTTATGTGGCTGGGAAGGTTCTAATTATTTTTTTTTGTGGCAAACACTGCATGGGAAACGGCACAGTGGTGAGGAAGCAGGCGATTTTTTTTTTGCTTTCCCTTTCTGATTTTCTTTACTGATTATACAGGGCGGTTTACACGTCTATTTGCATGGTTCACCATTCACTTACACATTGGGGCCCACAGCCCTACTTCGTTCACGCCACACCCTGGCAATCCACTTCTCTATTTTTTCGGGACAGGCATTTCCCTTCCCACATTGCGGCCACGTTGGTGTGTGGCTATCTATTTGGCTCAACTCTGGACAAGTAACATGGCATTCCAACCCTTCTTAGATTTTTGGACAGGCACATTTCACTACCCACTAATTCTCTTCTTTTTCTTTTTCTTTTTTTTTTTTTGTTCTCTTAATTGGCGGTTGGGTCATTTTCTTTTCCCTTTTCTCTTTTTTTTTTTTTTTTGTTTTGGTTCTCTACATGGTGGAGTGGGTGGAAGTCCGCCTTTTTTCTCTTTTTTTTTTTTTTTCTTCTTTTAACTTGCTGGGAACTTTCCGCTTTTTTTCTTTTCTTTGGTTTGTTCCATTTTTCCTGTGTTTTGGACAAAGCGCCAAATATATATATGATTTGAAGCTTTGCAATATTAAGTATACCTCTAGCTTCACGTGGAATGCTAGTGACTAAATAAGATATTTAATTATATCATATATGTTGAGACAGTTTCCAACTCCGGCTGTACGAATAACCTGAGAACAGAGAAAACGTTAGGCACAAGAGCTTGCCGGGGGTTGCCGGCGGGGGATAGCTCTGATGCCTAAGTCAGTCCTTTTACTTGGGGAGAAAGACTTAGAATAATTCTTTGTGTTATGATGTACGTACCTTGCACCGAACCTAGACCCGCTCCTTATATAGTGGTGGGTTCCCCGAGACTCATCAATGAACTTCTGATGTGGGGCCATGTGGCCCTTATTGTCTTCTATGCCCATAAGGTCTATTAATTATGCTTCCACGTGTCACATGAAGACAGGTCCACATCCTGCCATCCCTTGTCCGCTTGTCACATCAGTCATATCGTGTGGGGCAGGTAGACCTCGAGAACACGCGGGAACAGCAACCAAGGTTGGCTATCATAAATGCCAGCCATAAATGGACCTTGTCCTGTTTTCATCAAAGATCATTACGTCCTTCTGTTGGAGCCGAACCTTGGACGCCGAAGTAAAGGTCGCGCGTTTACCGACCTTATCGATAGGTTCGGCTAACATGAGTGCGTAGGTTCGGTTTCCTGGTTGATGGGCTTTTCCATGGAGGGGGAGAGATGGGCCGCTCTAATTACGCAGGCCCAATTCCCAACAGTTACCCCTTAAAATTTTTCACGCTGTGTGGTGAGAAAGGCGGGAAAATTTTATCATACCTTGGAGATGAATCGTCGCCTGCAGAGATGTCGGATGACGTGTTACCCGAGGCGTCATTACACGCGTCTTGATGTCGTCCACATCCTGTTTTGGAGGTATCCAATTATGCCGTGTGTCTAT
>FXXK01001387.1:203149-204320 GCA_900184695.1 Betula pendula
ACGGAAAGGGCTGGAAACCACCGAGGAGCAACTTGTCTCGTTAGGAGAACAGATGGCGGCATCGAAACAGGTGATTGCGGAACTTAGGGATCAGGAAAAGAAAGCCACTAAACTGGCAGACCATATGGTGGAAAAGCACCGCGAGGCGAGCCAGTTGGCCCGGAGGTACAAAGGCCAGCTCAACATAGTGCACTTGGTCAGGAACCGTACCTGGATCCACGGGTTCGAATGGGGGTTCGAAACTCTCCGGGCCATGGCAATGGACGAGAAGTCGAAATCAAAAGTGCCTACCATCAAGGTCGACAATGTTCGGCCCGACCCGCGGGCCTTGGGTGAGCTTCGGTTGATCGGGGCAGAGGAGCTGCCAGACGCTCGTTCTATGTGGTCTATTCCCCCTCCCATAGCCAGGGTTCGGCTAGCGGCCCGAGGTGAACCTAGGGCCGGACCGAGCAATGTATCGGTGGATGTGAGTGAGTCCGGTCCTGGTGCTAGTGGCGAACATGGCACCGAACCTTCCGCGGGACCCCCATCTAATAAGAGCGCGCCTTCTTCGTAGTTGTATTTCGTGTTTTGTCTGTTTGTTGCTGTATATCATTATTTTGATATATACGTTTATTATTTTTTGTAAAAACTGAGTTTGACTTTCATAATGAGGTTCTTTGGCTCTGTTACATCGTCTGATTTTGCTTGTCATGTTGAGGTGGTATGATTTAGTATGTTGTCCAGGTACTTTCACATTTGACCTGGACAAGACGTCATTCAGCTATTCCATTTTGGGAATCTGAAAGGTTTTATTTTGGGGTCTTGGCTGGCAGGAAGCTGCACAATAAAAGGTGCAACTTCCTAAGAGGCGCGCCTGTTGGACTTCCCAACGCCTGATGCGCTTACTTAAAGGAGGCCAGCCCATACTCTCCCTTCAATACCAATCTCAGTTTCTTTGCTGTTTGCGACAAGCTTGCTCCCTTCTTTCTTCTTCTTTTTGGAAATTTTCTACTATGGATGATGGTGAACGCCGCAGGAGGCCTCGAAGGGTTCCTGTACCTGAGGCTTCAAGGGTTTCTCGCCGGAGCAAGCGACTTCGAGAGCGAGTTGCGGTTGCTGGGCCCATTCCGAGGGTCTTGGTTTCGGACTCGGAGTCTATGAACCGTCCTCGGGGTTCGCCGCGGGCGAA
>FXXK01001389.1:8173-21884 GCA_900184695.1 Betula pendula
TTAATAATACATTTATAAAAATAAAATATATATATTAATAATTAGCTTTGAAATATATACAGGAATAGTTATTTCTTTAATTTTTATAAATTTATTCTTCATAAAAAAAATATATTTTTTTATGTATCAAATAGTTTTTTAACGTTAATTTTTCAAATTTTCTTTTTTAATTCTGATAAATGCTTTTCTTTATATAGTCATTTTAACTACTAAACGTGTTCTAACTTTTGAAGTGCGGTTGTGAGGAAAAAAAAAAAAAAAAAAAAAAAACACTTTTTAAGTAAGACAATAGGTTTAACAGTGAGAATGATGACCAGCCATAATATGCATTTGCGGCATGATTCGTCTTTCGTAAGCTCAATTTTTACGATTAAAGGAATGGGTGAAAAAAAGTGAAATAAACAGCCACGTTCAAGTGGGATCTCATCATAGATTCCACGATTCTGACGGGCCAACGCGGGGCGTCTGACCTTGACGGATTAGAACGGCGACGGTAAGGCCCTAATCTATAGTATTAATGAAATTTTTTTTTAAAAAAAAATAGCCCATTATAGTAAATATTCTCTTACAGTAAAGGCTCCAATTAATAAATATTTTAAGGATTTCTTCCGATACAAAAAATATTTTTAGCCTTTTATGTAATTTCTATTATCAATATATATAAAAAATTTCCATAAATAAAATGCTACATCCAATTTCTTAATAAGGCCAAATTAAGTTAAATTAATAGTTATAAATGTGTCACCAACGAATTAATAACTATAGTAAATAAGTTATTATAGTAACAATATTCATAATTAGGCCCCGAATGTATTTGTTGAGTCAAACGATTGGAGCCCATCGTTCACCAATAAAATGGGAAAAAAGAAAAATTAAATGTTGAATAAAAGGGAAATGGAGATAAATAATTGGGAACTGTTCTCTAGTTGTATATTAAGTAGTGCATATAAAGTCTGGCTGAGCTTTATACGGCTCTTCAATATAGCAATCCAAGAATATGATACATCTTGGAAGCAGAAGAATGGCTGTGTTTCCTAAAATAAACCAACTGTCGATAATCTTGAAGGTGTTTTAAAACGATATGCACTTGGCAATGCCTGTAAAAATATAGGATGCATATTGATTGTTTTTTAATTGCTTTATGGTTTTCTGTTAAGAATGAAATATTTAGTCATATAAACCGATCATTAAAGTTTAAAGTCTCATGAGATTTAAAAGATAGAATATCACGATTAGCTTCCATTAACGGTTTGAAGCTATTGATGATCATAAATCAGTGAGCCAAGGATAGTTGCCTGTAATAGGCCTAACTGCACTCGTATAGTTCAGGCCTTGTTTATGCTTAGATCATCATTTTTTAGCTTTGATATTTGCAATATATCTGTTTTACTGTTTCCATATCATACTGGATCGAATCGAAAAATATATTCCAAATATTAATACCTGACTCAAATAAAGGTTATCTACTAAAAATCAAAGCGGCAGTCACCAGAACGATTTTATCGTTACATTGCAGTGGAACCCTCCTAAAGCGAATATTTCTTATTGACTAGAACGATGATGAAACCAGTTGCTCACGAAGAAACTCGTGTTATGGAAACCAGGCGGTATTTATAATAGTAATTTGATCCAAAAAAGCGAGAATGAGAATAATCTTTTAATTAATATAATACTTCGAGTTGTGTAACTCTCAGTTGTTAGAGAGAAAAGATGTCGGCCGGTTACATTTAATAAATTTCGTGGATTAGAGAAGGAATAGTTTATCGACGATGCGCATGCTGTACTACGAGGGGAATCAAATGTTATTGTCATGTGAGATATGTTTAATTATTATAAGTTTTTACCTAGCGTCTAATGTTTCTATTTTTTATTTATTTTCTTGTTTCGATCTTGGCTCTACTATAGAGCCCTGGTCTTGATTACGTCTGTTATTAATATATAAGGTTAACGATCTCGAATATTCTTATCGGATATGACTATTGAGATATAACGTTCTGACGTATGATGTCGATGATTAGTATATGCTGTATAGAGGACATACATAAATTAGGTGCTAATGTTTCCCCCGTACGTTGTGCGTGATAGATAAGTGTCGCATTGGGTTTTTCGTTTCTGGGTCATATAGCCTCATGTAAAGTAACCAATATCTTACTCTTCGGTTTTGTTGAAAAGTGAATATATTTGTCTTGTTAATGAACCGCCTTCTTTAGTGAGTATTTTATTTGAATGGTAATAAAAAATCGGTTTATTATGTTCGATAATACCATCTAGAATATAACGTTCAAAAAAGTAATTGTGTTTGTTGTGGTGGCTGATGTTGGTATACATCTATGCCGCCTGGGCTATTTATTTATATCTGTGTAGATGCTCTCGCGAGGTAGAGAATGAGATTGGTGTGAAGAGAGCTTGTGTCTTAAGAAAGTGTTAGGGAGAAGATACCTCAGGTGTAAGTTTTACTCTAGATGATGTCATGCTTTATCGATTTGTTTTGGAATGACTGTTATTCACTCTTCGCGAGAATTGCCACTTCACAATAATCTCAAGATAGTTATCTCGGATATTATAGTATGAAGGTTTGGGCGTAGACTTTGTTTCTGATACATCGTAAAAAGTACTCCTAGAGGCTAATGTGATTAATCTAATATTGGGAGTAAGTATAATAAATAAAGAGTCAACGAAAATAATGCGTGCTCCATTCGTATGATAATTATGAGAATAGGTGCAGTATTCGACTATCGGAGCAAGGATACAGGAGAGATGATACAATATGTCAGCTTGTATAGGCTTTATACTCGTCAGCTGATAGTGTTATATGGCATGGGAATATGAAAAATTTATCTCTTCATTGTTGGTATTTTCATTCATCATATAGTCTGGTCTCCTCACATAACATTCTACGTAGGATATATTAACAAGAATGCATCCAAAGTTTCCTTTCTGAAGCAATTATATCACATGTGGAAGCAAAGTTTTTAAAAGTCTAAATGCAATGGACAATAGATGTCACAACCACTCAACTGGAGATGAAACTGTACAAAGATTGTGCCAAATGGAAATGAATAGTATGTGGTGGCTAATTCCGTCTCCATAATTTTGTTATCGCATTCCAGAAACGCACAAAGTAGATAGCCGTATATGCCTCCGTCGTCCTCGTGATTAATCAGTTTTGGCTAAAACTCCAAAAGAATTGGTTCAGCCAATCACTTGGAGCAATGAAGATCACGTGAAGAACTAAAGTGCGACAGTTACGATCAACAATACTGGAGTTTGACTAAGTAAGAAGAGACGTGACTGTTCATATGGCCGTGGATATGATTCCATGGAAGTAGAGCATTTCCCTGATGGCTCTTGGCGCTGCAGTGTGATACATTTGTAATGAACTAGGTAAATACATAGTGATATAGTATAATCTCAGATTGAGAAAAGAGAGATCTTAGTTAATACACAGATAAACGATGGATGGCCGGGTTTAGTGAGAAGGAGCAAGAAATGTTCAGAGGCTCTATGAGTTGTATGTCGAATGATATACCATATTCAACGTAGAAGACTCGAATCATCTTTATCTATTTACATTTTTTCCTCTACAAAGCATATCACGATTGCCACATCCAACTTAAGCCTATACATCCTGGGTTCTGATCAAGGCAGGCACCCTTATATCTCGGGTACGGCTTTGACTGTACTTTTGATGAAGCGTAGATGCACTTACACTTATCATTTTTTTAAAATTTTCTTCTTTTTGAAATGGTGATGTGTACATAAACAAAAATACTAAAAAATATTCTTAAAATGTAATCGTATTATTGCTACTGTGTCCAAGTAGAACTGATGCTGAAATCGCCAGCCCATATAAGTCCATGAGACCTGACGCGTATCATTCGACCTGATTGTAATGTCTCCGTGTGATCGGGAGCGTGTAGAAAATCTATTTTTGTGAAGGTGAAAAAGATTGCTCCTGATTATTCCACTATTCTATCTCAGCGACCTTCGCAAGAGAACAATGCAGTATCGTATGGTTGCCCAAATGAGCAAATGGTATTTGTTTCATACTCCGCGTCTATATAAGATGTCGGTGTCATCTCCACCGAATATAATGCTTTTGAGGTTTTTTGTGTTTGTTTAAAAATATAATTGTCGGGTCACATTAATTTTAAGATATAAATTCTTCATCCAAGTTTATCAATGCCAAGAAAGTAGTTGCACCATTGCCTGGATGCTCAGTGATTTATGTATTTGTATTGTTGTTATTATTTTTTTTATTTTTTATTTTTTTCCGCTTTTTCATGAATGACACTGAAGAATTCCACCATGCCCACCAGTTCGCGATGTGAGAGAGAGATGTACCAATAATATCGGAAGGATCTGTTTACGCGATTGGGCCTGGAGCCAATGCTGGATTGCTTAGAATTTCGTTGGTGAGCCGCTCCAGCCGCCCCCTTATGATTAGATTGTCCCAGTTATCCACCTTGTTCGTGACTTTCAATATACACTGCTCTGACGAAGGCACGTGATAGTGCTGCCCTTTTCACTAAGCCACCACCTCCCAATCTTTCGCCCGCCTGACACCCCACCAATGAGTGGATTAGAGTGTGTTAGGGAGGTGCTGGTGAGAACAAAATTTCTGTGTGGGGAGCGCCACAAGTTTATATCGCGAGTGCTGCGGTCCTGTAGAGTTAATTGTAACTATACGGTTTATTTAATGAAGTACAACAAGTAGGAAGAATATGCTCTCTTACTGAGAGCTTTATAGATTGGTATAGTCATCTTTCGTCTGATAGTGTCCCAGGGAGTTAAAGTCTGATCATAGTGTCATGTTGCCGATATAGTGCATCGGAAACGTTTTTTGCTCAGTCCAAATTGTGTGTGGTGACAAATATCGCATGAGAGATTGGATTACGGAGTTGCGCCTATCCTCAGTTGCAAATAAGAGAGCCAATATGACGCCCATACTAAGCGGACGTTCGTCACCGATCTGCAACATTTATTGGGCGTATTTTGATATATTATTCATCTTCTCGTTTTTGTTCAGACCTAACTATGGGCGAATTGCTCCGCAAATTTCTCCTGTCCGACGCTATGCCCACTCGATCCCTCCAGCAAACAGCGAATGGTGAAGGAAAGGAGAGGTTGAATCGGTAAGGAAGAATGCTCAAACTTTTCGAGAGAGCAATACGAAGCCGAGTCTTCTATGGGAAAATGACATAAAAGCAAAATGTCCCTGATGTGGTCGTGCAGGCATAGCTGTCCCTGCTATCAACAAGATGATAAGGTCCTGCTCAGTTATGAAATGTAGGCTTGTTGGATGTTGCCCTTTTGAGGGATCTCAACGCTGTCTTGGGCCATCCTAGAAAATAAAGATATGGGCACTGCTGAAAGGAAAAATTTTCTTAGAAAAATAGGGGCAAAGGTCCGCTAAGCCTATGGCTCAAGCAAATCAGTGAATATCAACGAGAGTTCAGAGCATCCTCCAATATTTTACCCAACGAAATATTCCTTTACACATATGTCATATAAGCGGGAGCATTTATCGTCCATTGGTAAAATAAATTAGATCCCAGTTTATTGGACTTGTCAATTATAATTCTTGGCTTAGGCTGTGCTAGTGGTAGTAGTTATTTTAAGACTCAAATCGAGTTCAGAAGCTAGTATGATAAGGTGATAAAAAATATATAATCATCTGTAATAATAATTATCATGAGCCCAACTGTCTATAGGCTCAGAAGTTGACCGAACATAGCGTAACGACAATTATAACCAATTTGCCGAGTCATTGTTATGATTGAATGTAAATATTATCTAGCAACTGTGACTTTGCATTAAAGTTTTAATACTGAAAATATAGATAGAATCAGAATCAAAACTTATATATCCTACCTGTGGAGGTTATGATACAGAGGAAACTAAGTCTTATACTATCAGTATATTATTCGCAATGGCTCCATCCTGCGATAAATTCTGATCTTCGAGTTCGGAAACCGTAAGCTCCAAAGATACATCTGTGGAGATGTGAGGTATGTTCAATTTCCTTGCAAATATAATACCCACATTTATCCCAGAGTTCGCGGATGTTGATGTCTCACGTAGGGGTATTACAGGACATTAAGGAAGAAGAAATGAAAGAAGAGTATCCAGATGTTTCTTAAATAAAAGTGTTCAGTAGGTTTAATTTTTATTTGTGTGATAGATAAGTGATAAATCATGGGAATCCAGTATGTCGTTTACAACTCCAAACGTATAATGTGGTCTATATTGTAACATTATCTGAGGGTAAATATGATAGGCACAGTAAATGGATTGAGATATAGTTATCAATTTATACTTCTGGTTATATCATCAATCGCATCTGTAATTCCATCTGTCCGTCTATAAAAGAAGCGCACTATTTTTGTGTGACGTTGAATCAGACAAAAGGAAATAATGTGTAGTTAGGTAGATCATGTCTATTATCGGTTACTCGTTTATTTTTAGGTTCGATTACACATTGCTTGAGG
The DNA here is from genome assembly GCA_900184695.1 of Betula pendula. Classification (NCBI taxonomy): domain Eukaryota; kingdom Viridiplantae; phylum Streptophyta; class Magnoliopsida; order Fagales; family Betulaceae; genus Betula; species Betula pendula. The sequence continues at coordinate 14,665 of FXXK01001389.1, forward strand.
ATGTTTGTCTTGATGTAAGAGTAGTGTAAGACCATAAATATGGTAAGTATGAATCCATGATACGTCGCCTTAAGGGATCCATTTCGTTCCATGGGTATCTCGTATTCTCTTTCTATGCCCTTCTTGGAAAATCATCTAACTCATCAACTTCCAAAAATCGTCACCACGCCTATTCCGCGCCATATCATACCGTCGTCTATATTGTGTTAGATATTACCTACGACATTTCAGTTCTCTGTTATGACATGTCATACGGATAGGTCGATTCGTTTCGACTTTGGGCTGGAATGCTTGTGATACGCGCACTGCCTTGGCGAACATAAAGCAGATTCTCTCGTGTTGCTCAGAGGTAGACGCAAATTTGAATGAGAAGCCCGGTTGTGACTAGAAAGAGGTGTTAAGGGTAGAGAGACCAAGAGAAATTCACCTCCTATCGGGGGTTACTGCCAAACGACTCATTCAAGATTAGTTTTCAAGCAATTGTCGATGGAGTGGTGTCTTTTTGATCGTATTGGCACCAGATGGAGGCAGGTACATCCTCTTGGGACAATAGTCATCGTCACATTGGATTCTAATCTTCTAGAAGGAAGGATTGGCCGGTCAAAAGGCTGATAGATATGAGCACATCTATAATTTATGGCAATGCATTAATGAGTCGCTAGAAAGGATGTGGATTTGGCTGATAGCATATTCAAGGTGATGGCAGAATTTTTGGGTCCTATTCTAGAAAGACGACCGTATAGGACGTTGGCGTAGTATCTGTTCCTAGGCCAGCATTTATTCGCTATGTTCTTCTTCCTGGTCTATGGTTGTCTGTTTCTTTTTGGTTATTTAACTCTACAGTGTCAGGCATTACAGGTTATATTCCTCTGTTTTGTGTTTAGTTCTAACATCCTTGTCTGGGTGGTCTTTCCTCCACTTTAAATCATCTTGTGTCGCGATTATGCAAAAGAATGGCTACCAGAATAGTTTTGCGGATGTGTATAGCAAATGGTAAAATTTGTATTTGGATGTCACATTATGCTGTCTCTAATATAGACTATATTGCAGGTTTATGATCTAAGATGTTACGAGCATTTTTCTCTTGGCTTGCTAGACATAGTTCAGCCTGCCCATTGTATTAATGTGAGTATAGGGCTATCATGATTCAGCATAGTTGTGACAATCTGCCACGAATTGATTATTCAATAAGAAATGGGTATGGTTTATTCTCTTTGGTTCTTTGATACACGTAACGAATGTAACACCTGCGGCAAATGTTGGAAGCTCCAACGTCAACGCTGATTCATCTGGATAGATCACGGAGAAAAACTATATACACATAGTTTCTCTACACCTCCACATACTTGGAGCTGTTGCTGGGAGTGTTGATGGCTGTATGCCTTGCAAGACATAATTAGTCGGGATGCATCTATTCTCTATGGCTTGCAGTGTGAAACGTCGATTACCGCTATTCAGTTATGTATCAAAGTCTCCAAGCCGCAGAATCGAGGTACTCTTTCTACCTTGCTAAAATAGTGGCATTAGGAGCCGCGGTGCATTAGGGCTGATAAGACTTTCTTTTTGATCATGGTCTCGCTTATTTTTGGACGGTGTTTGCGGTTATCCCAACCGTATAGTCTGTATCCTAAAGTTCTTGGACATATAATTTTATAAGTCTTCAGGTCAATTGGACTTCATCATAACATTACTACCATTAACCATGGTTTCTTTGCACCACTATTGTTTCGTCTCATTTAGCCTCCTCCATATCATTCGTCATACTGGCTTTCTTAGCCGCCGTTAGCTTACTTCCTATCTGTTCATCCTTTGTTTGTCTTGGTTGATGTCTCTGAAATCTGTGTATTGTGAAATCGGTCCAAACAGCTCTCTTCTCGCTAATGGTTAAAACCTTTTTGACTCTAGGATTTTTCGCATTCTGATATTCTCAAAACTGTTGCTGATCATCACACAGGAAAAATATGTATAAATCATAAAACCGAAGATGAGGAGAAGCGATCAGAGGAAATTATTTGTGAGAAGGAAAAGAGAAATGAGAATAAGTAACTAGACACGATTGAGGAGCGAGAGATCGTGAATGAACGAGATGTATCAAGATCAAATGTATTGCTCGTCGAAACCAGAAACATATAAAAATGAAAAAGAAATATCTCGTTGGTTCTCAATTCCTGTTAGCTATCCCAAATATTTCCAAATCAACTGTCTCCATTTCTTTCTAATTGGTGAATTGAATATCACTTCCACCCATTTTCACTGTAGTGCCTGCGAGAAATTCGAAGATGTGAACCCAAATAGGTTGCATCGCACGTTCTATCGCTGTTAGTCCACTTGCGTTGTATTTTTTGGCGAAATTTCTTTAAGTTGTTTGTTTAGTTCGACACGCTATTTAGAGAAATAACGCACATAAGTCACGACCTATTTACCTCGGTGGTATTCACTAGCAGAGGTCGACAGGAGTCTGTGTGTTTCACATCAGCACGAGCGGTTACAAAATCCTCAGCTTCAATTTTGCGTTTGATATTGTTGTGAAGTGACACAAACGTAAGTGTGCATATAGTTACCTTCCTCGGAGTGTATCTAATCGTCTTATCGCTGTGCGGGGAGAAATTGGGAAAAAGTGAGTTTATTAGTAGTTATTATAAGGGTCGATATTTAGATAGCTCTTCGCGGAGCTTTTTGTATGATATAAACCGTGTTTGTTCTGTCATGTCGTTTGAAGAGGTTGTACCTTCACTCTTGTCATTTTTGTCATACGAAGGATCAAGGTCGGTAAAGAATGCTATTTGCTCCAAACAGTCATGACCTGAAAAAAAGTATGTTGATCCGAAAATGGTTGCGTATGACGCATTTGACTGAGTGAGAATAGGCTGTGTGAGAATGAGATGAAGCGAACCTAGGCAAGCAGTTCGCGCGTATGACGAATTCGCAATTTATTGCTGGCGGATAGATTTGATGAATTAGACTTGGTGCAATGAGGCGTGAAGTGTCAGACCCACTAATGGGACCGAGTGTCTCCGTCTAATTGTGCTTGTAGAAGATGAAAAGCTAACACATTAAATGGCAAGTTGGGTTAAAAATGTGTCTAGTTGAACATCGCTCGGAAAGAGAAGCGCTTCCCTCTATTTCAAATGAAAAATGACAATAAGCAGGACCGACGTGAGTGGCGATCCTGTATTAGTGCCCTAGGAATAAAAGTTGTCTATTTTATACTTGTTCGCAGCCTACGAACTCGTAGTGTTCTAGAGGTAGACATAGGTCCTACAAGCCCTGATTTTCACTTGCATCTATATTCTGGTTTTCACATTTAAGTATACTCAACGTAGACCTCAATGCGGATGTTGTGGTACGTAAGTTACAATAACGTTTTGAACTATCGCCAGACAACCTAACGAAGCATAATCTTGGGAGCTGATAGCACTTCTGTGATTAATATTGGTCTGCTAATTATATATTACTGTGGGTCTGTCTATGCGGCTTCATAAAAGCAATCAAACCTCAATTTGAAGCTGCAACGAGAAGACATCTCGCCTTGCGATTCAACGCTCACGAGGCCACTATAAAATGTGTGTGCTGCGTGCGCCGATTCTCGACTGCTGGTGCCGAATAACTGCTCCTATGTTCGAGAGTAGTTTTTCATTTACCCTTAACTATTGTACACCTTGCTCCATCCAATTTAAATTTATCTTCGGCTTCTTGTCTGTTTGCTTAAAGTTTACCGATCGTGATGGTAGGAGTTCGCTCTATGGTATCAAAATATTTTAGCACGTAAAAGGAGTTTTCTTGAGAATATTAAGCGAATCTTGGAATGTGTGGCCATAGTGGTAATAGTTCTGAAGGAAACTTTTGTAAACTCTCAAATTCAGCCTTGTTTTCTGGGATCCACCTTTATGCATTGTGACTTTTTGTGCTAATTAATATATTTTCATAAAGTGTGCATTATCCGTGTCTCAACGATCTAAATTAAATTGTATCCTGTGGCTCCTTTCTACAAGGCAACTGGGGATTTATTAGTCTCGTCTCATCATCGCAATGGCTCATCCAGAAGCGACACTGTGAACGGACGTGTATGGAATCAACGGTCGTCTACTCCTAATAGAGGGTACGTTGATTGGAACTCCAGCGTCGGATAATCATTAGCCAAGTCCTCGATTGACATTGACTGCGCGTACGATGGATGTCTACCCTGATGACGTGGGTTGACGTGATCTATGAGTTCATTAATTTCGTGAAAGTAATATATTCATCAGGATCTAGTCTACGTGATCAGAACTTGTAAGATGGGTAATATATCAATTCATTCTTATCTTTTTCTATTCCTAATCCTATCGTTTTTGTGCATTTTGGTTGACTCCTATCGTTAATATCGGTACAGGGTTAGATAGATCGCGAAATACAAAACAGTTAACCTCGATAGGATTGTACGAATACTCCATATTGATTTGATATTTTACTATATTCTACTGATCCTACTTCACGGTTACAAATTTCAAATAGATAAACACTGTCCTCAAAACCTTGCGTATATACTATTAGAAGGCTTTGGGGTTGTTACAGTCGAATCCAATTAGATTTAAATACATCTCTACCATAATATCGTGGGAATTCCTATTGGTCCAGAATAAACACACCCTCATTAGATCCCGTCGCGGAGATGAGATAGCTGATTAGAGGAAATTATGGGCCAAATCACGTACGTAGAACCAAAAAAAGAGGCACAAATATATATGAAATAATACTTAAATCAACCTGGTCAGATTGGTCTCCTTTTTTGAGATTAACCAATAGTGCGCAAGCCTTTCAGGTTATAGTTAGTAGCTGTTTAACTGTTAGACTACGCAGGTTAAATTTTTCAATTAAAGATTATACTTTCGATTATCGGTGTTCTGTTTTTCTTAGTATTTTTTAAATGTAAAAGAAGTAGTATTCAAGTGTAGTTGTACAATTATCTTGTTTCTATAGGTAGGCTTTATTTATTTTTTTTAATAACTTGTAGAAATCAGGGAACGAACGTTTGGGGTAATAGTCGAGTGTCAGTAGATCAGTAGTTAAAGGGAACCAATGAAGATATCTCTCTCGGCGCGAGGAATAAGTTACTCGGGGAAAAACAATCTGGCGTTATTAGTAATTCTCGTCTGTTCATCCTCTTTTCTTATGACCAATGCGCGCGCTATCACTCTTGGACGATGGTTATCCTCGGCTGAATTCTCCCGTGTTCTACCCCATGGCTCATCTCATTCTACCGCTGTTTTCTCTTGTTACATATATATATATATACTCTCCTGAGAGCTACAAAGACAATGATAAGAACTCCAGCGGCCCCGCTCTGTTGAGATGGAGTGAAAAACATGTGGGAGATCGTTCTTCCAAAGCATCAGGCAACAAACGCTCGATCACTCTCGATCTTCACGCCAGCAATCATCATCTCTGCAGGTACTTTCTGATCTTCTCTCTCTCTTTCTTCGTCTGCATATGTTATATTGTGTGCATCTGTGAAAGCTCTTTGTGATATGGAATTTCACGGAGTTGATGGGTCGTGTTGGATAAAGGTTGTGTGGTTATTGCAATTCATGAGTAAGTTATGATGTTCGGATAATCACTAACGATAGAATGATGCGTGTTTCAGAATTCCTTTAATTTTATTGATTTCTAGTCGTTAAACATTTCAATTAGAGCTCAGTTTTTTTTATTTCAAATTAATTTTCAATTGTTCTGTTTATGTTCTTTCCTTGTTTTTTGTTACGTCTGGTGTGTTTTGTCTAATCTAAGTTGGTTGTTATGGATTAATTTTCCATAATCTTTTGAGATGAGCTTATTAGGGAACTTTATGTTTGGTCAAAATGAACCCTCGCCGGTGAATCTCAAATTCTAAGCTTTCTTTAATAGATTCCTAAGCCGTTGAATGAAATTAGAGGATTTTGTATTCGTCTAATGGGAAGTTTTTGAAGCACCCTCTTGTTTTTGTGGGGTATGGTGATGTGTGTTCGTTTATTGGTTGAGCTTTTTTGTTCTCTTTGAATTGAATCTATCTAAATTTACTATTCTTGTTACCGGCAGGGGAAACTTTTACTCTTCATTTCCAGAAGGGCTACGGGACCAAAACCATTGGAATGTAGTTTGATTAGGACTAATGATTCCATCCTAACAAGGGAGCTCTATTAGCTAAGATTTTTGTGAATGCTATATTATAACATTGAACCAAAGAATAGGCCTAAAACTAACTCAAAAGGGAAGAGTGAACACATCTGCGTCAGGCACAAGCAGTTTAATCGTTAACTTGACTTCTTCACGAACTTGAAGCTTCCCTGTTTCTTCAAGTATTCTTTCACATGAGGTGGAATATAGAATGGAATCTCTCTCCGTGGAGAGAGAAATGCCCGATTTGAAAATTGGTCTCTTCTTATTTAAAATAATTATTTTGCATACTAAATATAATCTTAATATATATATTTTTTTTGTAATTCATAATCTTAATATTTAATAACTAAAACATGAGACAAACGAACATGGCCGCATCAAATCAGATGGAAAAGCTATGGTTTCAACTTTCATTCCATACTTTTAACCTTACCTTTTACTTTACTTTGAACATCTTTTTTCAGATCAATAATTGGAGTCCTCTTCTACTTCATCTTCTTGGGGCTAACCTGTCCCTTGAATTATTGAAAGGTTGTCAAAATATCAGAGAAATGCACATCGCCAAACGTATCAATAATACACCAAACACATCTCACTGCTCGAACAGAGTATCTTAGCATTACCTCCTCAGGATTGCATAAAAACCTCTACTAGAGTTTCAAAAACCGAAATACACATTTGATACATGTTCTAGGCGAAAATCGGGTTCATACCATATTGATTTTTGGGATAAATATACTTTAGCCCTTAAACTAACAAAAAACAGTATCTTCATGTCCACTTTGTGTCCACCCAAAATTGATATGATTTTTAAAATTACTATTAGAACAAAATTTTAAAGTGATCTATCATGATTTTAAAACTCACATCAGTTTCAAGTGGACACAAAAGAAATATGAGAATGACATGTATCATTACTCATTTATTTTAAGGGTTAAATACTTTTTTGGTACCTATGGTACTTGTGGTATTTTACGCCATGTTAGATGCTTAAAAAAAAAAGATACCAAAATTTGAACTCAACAAAATAAAAAAATTCTTAAAGCCAAAATTGGGACTGGCTAGCCACTCTCAACTTCCAAAAT
>FXXK01001389.1:24763-54989 GCA_900184695.1 Betula pendula
CAATTTGACAAGCTCAAGAATTTGAGTTATTTGAACCTATCGACCGCTGGCTTTACGGGGCAGATTCCAATTGAGATTTCGCACTTGACAAGGTTGGTTACTCTTGATTTATCTACTTCTTTTGATTTCCCACCAGCTTCTTCTTCTTATACTCGACCACACACGAGTCTCATATTTAATTCATTGAAACTTGAGAATCCAAATCTAAATATGCTCATTCAGAACCTTTCGGAGCTTATGGGACTTTATCTTGATGGTGTAAATATATCAGTGCAAGGGTCTGAGTGGTGTGAGGCCTTATCATCTTCACTACCAAATCTAAGAGTGTTGAGCATGTCAAATTGTGATCTTTCGGGGCCTCTTAATTCCTCCTTACTGAATCTTCAGTCCCTCTCAGTTATTCGTTTGAATGATAACAATTTTTCTGGCCCAGTTCCAGAATTTTTTGTAGATTTCAAAAATTTGACATCTTTGTGTTTCTCTTTTTCTGGGTTGAATGGAAAATTTCCAGAAAAGATTTTTCAGATTCCGACCCTACAAGAGCTTGACTTATCACGTAATGAACTACTTCAAGGTTCTTTACCAGAATTTCCTCTAGATGGATCTCTTCGAACCCTAATGCTTAGCCACACAAATTTTGCGGGGACATTGCCATCTTCTATTGGTAACCTTAAAATGTTGTCCCTAATAGATCTTATGGGTTGCAACTTCAGTGGAGAAATTCCAAACTCAATAGCAAACCTTACCCAATTGTTTTATTTGGATATGTCATTGAACAATTTCAACGGATCAATTCCATCATTCAGCATGGGTAAGAATTTGATCCGAATATTCCTTTCCAATAATGATTTGACGGGTCCAATTACTTCCACTCGATGGGAGGAACTTTTGAATTTGAAGATTCTTGAGTTGAGTCACAATTCACTGGAAGGGAGTATTCCAGTTTCTCTGTTTTCCCTTCCATCATTGCAGTACCTAACACTTTGCAACAACCGATTTTCTGGTCCACTCAATGAATTTTTGAATGTTTCTTCTGATCTACTGAACACCCTTGATTTGAGTTACAACAACTTGACAGGGCCAATACCCATGTCTTTCTTTGAGCTCCCCATATTAATGGATCTTGACCTTTCAGACAACCAGATTCGTGGAAAGATACCCAATTGGATTTGGAAGCTTCCTTATCTTCATACATTGAATCTCTCTTATAACTACCTGATGACTCTGGATTTGCCTCTACTAAATATTTCTTCTTTGAGTTTCCTGGACCTTCGCTCCAACCAACTTCAAGGGCAACTCTTTGTTGTACCGCCGTCTGCCACATACTTGGATTTCTCGATGAATAATTTCAGTTCTATCATACCAGCTAGCATTGGTAATTCCCTTCATTCCACTAGTTTCCTCTCTCTTTCAAGCAATAAATTCTATGGGAGTATCCCTGGATCAATATGCAATGCTACAAATCTTCTTGTTCTAGATTTGTCAAAAAATTTCTTGAGTGGTACGGTTCCCCAATGCTTAATTGAGATGAGTGAGACCCGAAGCATGCCTGCACTAAACGTGGAGGTTTTAACAACTCTAGGGGTGCTGAATCTAAGGAACAACAACCTCATTGGCACAATTTATGATGTGTTCCGAGGAAATTGTGGTTTACAAACTTTAGATCTCAATGGAAACCAACTAGAAGGAAAGTTGCCAAAATCTTTGGCCATGTGCCAAAATTTGGAGGTCTTGGACATTGGGAACAACCACATTAAGGATGCCTTCCCATGTTACTTGAAGAACATAATCATGTTGCGTGTCCTTGTTTTGCGATCTAATGAATTTTATGGGCTTGTTGGTTGTCCATGGCCTAATGCCACTTGGCCCATGCTTCAAATTATAGACCTAGCTTCAAACAATTTTACTGGTAGGCTTCCAAAAAAATTCTTTTCTAATTGGAGCGCAATGGTGGCTCATGAAGATACGGCCCAGTTTGAGGTTATTCACCATGAATTTTATTCTTCTTACAAAATCATGTCTATTTATTATCAAGATGGTGTAACAATTACTGCCAAAGGTCAACCGATGGTTCTGGTAAAGATCTCAACTATTTTCACCTCCATTGACTTGTCATGCAACAATTTTGAGGGGCCAATACCCGAAGACCTAGGAGAACTCAAATTTCTATATTTTCTCAACTTGTCACATAATGCTTTCACGGGTCGAATCCCGTCATCTTTGGGAAAATTAAGTAATCTTGAGTCATTAGACCTATCAAATAATGAACTTATTGGTGAGATTCCAGTCCAACTTGCAGATTGTCTTACTTTTCTATCATTCCTTAACCTTTCGTTCAATCAATTGGTGGGAAAGATTCCACAGATCAAGCAATTTGCTACATTCTTGGAAACTTCCTATGAAGGGAACATTGGATTATGTGGCTTTCCTTTGAAAGAAAAATGCACACATGAATCACCTCCAACATTTGAAGAAACTCATTCGAATTCTGGGAATGCAATTGACGAGAGCTTCATAAGTGTTGAATTGGGATTTGTTTTTGGCTTGGCGACTGTTGTTGGGCCTTTAATGTTTTGGAAGAAGTGGAGGATATACTACTACAAACATGTTGATGACATTTTTTTCAAGATGTTCCCTCAGATTTATATTAGAATAGAAAATCGCCGAAAACAAGCACACAAGAATCAAGGACGGCGAGCCCACTGAAATCAAGGATGGAGGCATTAGTGGTATGAATGTTGTCTTAAGTGGTGTTTAAGCGGAGGGGGGGGGGGTGGCTTTAGAACTGCTCTATTTGGCTGTAGAATAACTATCAACATGACTTGCTAATTTTGGTGTACCTTTGGAACTATCTTATTAATGAATTAATACCAGCACTGTGTATATGAATGCTCTTGTTTTTCTAATTAACGACAAAAAATTAGAGTGTTAAGTCTAGAAATAGAAAAAAGGGTTATGTCTTCTAATGAAGGCAATAAACGTACATAGTTTGATGGAACTTCAAAAGAAGAAAATGACAAAAAAAAAACTAAAAACACACACAAAAAAATAAGTTATTGTTTTTCAAACCGGAAAACAGGTTCTTTCAATATAAATCTTACACAAAAAGTTGAGTACAGATGTGATATAGTGACGAGGCAAGTGTGACCAGACGAGCAAGTTTTTGCCTTCATATCCTTGGGGTTTAATAACAGTCACATGCATAGATTAATATAATATGGGTATTTTCAATATATATATTATATATATATATATATATATATTATATATATATAATATTATATATTGATTGATAATTACAAACACCTTAAGACAACATTCATACCACTAATGCCTCCATCCTTGATTTCAGTGGGCTCGCCGTCTTGATTCTTGTGTGCTTGTTTCGGCGATTTTCTATTCTAATATAAATTGAGGAACTCTTGAAAAAAATGTCATCAACATGTTTGTAGTAGATATCCTCCACTTCTTCCAAAACATTAAAGGCCAACAACAGTCGCAAGTCAAAAACAAATCCAATTCAACACTTATGAAGCTCTCGTCAATTGCATTCCGATTTCGAATGAGTTTTCAAATGTTGGAGGTGATTCATGTGTGCTTTTTCTTTCAAAGGAAAGCCACATAATCCAATGTTCCCTTCATAGGAAGTTTCCAAGATGTAGCAAATTGCTTGATCTGTGGAATCTTTCCCACCATTGATTGAACGAAAGGTAAGGAATGATAGAAAAGTAAGACAACTGCAAGTTGGACTGGAATCTCACCAATAAGTTCATTATTTGATAGGTCCTAATGACTCAAGATTACTTAATTTTCCAAAGATGACGGGATTTCGACACGTGAAAGCCATTATGTGACAAGTTGAGAAAAATAGAATTTGAGTTCTCCTAGGTCTTCGGGTATTGGCCCTCAAAATTGTTGCATGACAAGTCAAGGAGGGTGAAAAATAGTTGAGATCTTTACCAGAACCATCGGTTTGACCTTTGGCAGTATGTTACACATCTTGATAATAATAGACATGATTTTGTAAGAGAAAAATTCATGGTGAATAACCTCAAACTGGGCGTATTCTTCATGAGCCACATTGCGCTCCAATTAGAAAATTTTTTTGGAGCCTACCAGTAAAATTGTTTAAGCTAGGTCTATAATTTGAAGCATGGGCCAAGTGGCATTAGGCATGGACAACACAAGCCCAAAATTCCATTAGATCCGCAACAAGGACGCAACATTGATTATGTTCTTCAAGTAACATGGGAAGGCATCCTTAATGTGGTTGTTCCCAATGTCCAAGACCTCAAATTTTGGCACATGCAAAGATTTTTGGCAACTTTCCTTCTAGTTTGTTCATTGAGATCTAAAGTTTGAAACACAATTTCCTCGGACACATCATAAATTGTGCGAATGAGGATGTTGTTCTTAGATTCACACCCTTAAGTTGTTAAAACCTCAGTTTAGTGCAGGCATGCTTCGGTCTCACTCATCTCAATTAAGCATTGGGAACGTACCACTCAATAATTTTTGACAATCTAGAAAAGAAGATTTGTAGCATTGCATATTGATCCAGGGATTCCCATAGAATTTATTGCTTGAAAGAGAGAGGAAACTAGTGAATGAGGGAATTACAATGCTAGCTGGTATGATAGAACGAAATTATTCATCGAGAATCCAAGTATGTGGCAGACGGCGGTACAACAAAGAGTTGCCTTGAAGTTGGTGAGCGAAGGTCGGAAACTCAAGAAGTATTTATAGTAGGGGTGAGGGTGGGGTGATTTGTATAATTATTCAAATAAATAATACAGCTATAAATGTGCGTAGTATATTTGGCAAGATGTTACATACATAATATGGAGAGATAGAATTAAGAGAAGTTGTAATAATTAGTTTGAACATGGTAGTTTTCTCATCCAACGTTAGGATTAATTTTTATCTTTATTATTTTCAAATTAGCTTTATCGCAGTTTTTTTTGTTATTTTATCTTATTGTAAGTTATTTACAGAAAGACCAGAGAATGTTAATAAAATTATAAATGAATATTATATTTTAGAACTTATTAGTCTGACTTTATCCCTCCTATAATAACAATGCCTTTGACGATGGAAGTCTTTTTAAAAGTCACTAGAGACTAAGGTTATGCTTGATACACAGAATGACTATTCCAGAGAATAGTCCTTTAAAGAATGAAATGAGTTAAATGAATTAGCTTTGAATGACCATGGGGTCTGATAGCCATGAGGGAATTACTATTTCTTCAATTGAGGGAATAGTCATTCGCTCTTAAGATTTAAGAAATGACTATTTCTTCAATTGAAGGATAGTAATTCCCACTTAATGCCCATGAGAATGATCATTTACAGATGTTAATCATTCTAGCTCCTTCCATTTTTAATTAAAAATATTTCAAAAAATAAATATTTCGCATACTAAATCGTGTCCTAAAAATATTAGAAAAATGTTCATGATTTTAAAGAAAAAATTCCATTGCTAAATGGTAAAGATATTTGTTGCAAATTTGTAGGCAAGTTATTAGGAAAGATATTTCTCGTAGGAGTTACTCTACGAGGGCGCGCAGGACCTATCAAAAACATTAGTGCTAATCAATATTGTTTTACCTTTACGAATATAAGAGGAAAATTTCAGTAAGCTTGGACCATGTTTGTTCCACAATATTCTTGAAACTCATTAATAAATTCTGAGGAGATAAATGAATTAATGTTATGGGGCTACAGCGCTTGATGCAGGAATTTTTGCTTAGCCAGTACATCCCATCGGCACCGTACCCTCACACTCTTTCTGGGTGGGTCATGGCCAAGTGGTCGTGGAAATGAGGCAAGCATCGTCCTTGCTTTTTGAAAAGTCAAGCAAACCGACCACCCTCATGTGGGCCTCCGCTACGAATTGTTATTAGCCATGCACCATCCCTTGTACAGTCCTTCTGAGCCTGGTTGGCCTGGTAAGGAAATTTCTTCAAGTCTCCGTAAAAGCCCAAAAAAAAATAAAAAATAAAATATCAGCACAATATAAGTACGTAGGCAGCTCTCTTCTCAATCTCAGAGTCACAGAAATCACTAAAACTCATCAACTCCAGTGTGGGTGTCTCTTGGAAACGCTGGCCCATCAGTATTTCATCCAACTCTTCACTCCCATGCAATTATTGTGTGGCAGGGGTGTCTCCTTATTACAGCTCGCAATGAAGAATTCCACTCTTTTCATGGCCTTTTCTTGATGCCCATATGCTTACTTTTCATCCCCAGCTTCTGTTGCCCTTGCGGTGTCTGGGCCATGTCTTGGCAATCAGCAATCCTTGTTGGCTCCCAATTGAAGAACAGCTCGTATTCCAACGAGGAATTCTCCACAAAACTGGTGGCTTGGAATGCAAAATTGTTGATTGCTGTTCGTGGGAGGAGTAACGTGCAGCCAAGGCGTGTTATTTGGTCTTCCGAAACCTTTGGAAAAGCCCCATGAATCAATCCTCATTCTGGTGGACCTGACTTTAATTCAAGCAGCCTTTTCGGGCCTTCAGCATCTCCAACACCGTGAATTTGGCTTATAACGAGGCTTTTCTCATCGAGAATTCCCATCCCAATTTGACCAAAGCTCAGAATTGAGTTATTTTATTTAGACCTATCGACCGCTGCTTTACGGCAGATTCCAATTGAGAATTCGCACTTAAGACAGGTTGGTTACTCTTTGATTTATCTACTTCTTTTGATTTCCCACAGCTTCTTGCTTCTTAATACTCGACCACACACGAGTCGTCATATTTAATTCATTGAAACTTGAGAATCCAAATCTAAATATGCTCATTCAGAAACGATTTCGGATAGCTTATGGGGGACTTTATCTTGATGGTGTAATATATCGAGGTTGACATGAAAACGCGTAATTTTTATACGATCCACAAATCCCTGTATCATAGATGATTACAACTACAAATGTTAATTGTAGATTACTACATTTAACACAAGCATGTTTGATAATTAACACAAGCACTATAATCAAAATCCATGTCCGATTAAGTCAATTAAAACAAAATAAAAAATTAAAAAATTGTTTTTGTAGTAGTTATGGTTTTTTTTTTTTTCAATTATGTATATCTGGAATTATGGAAGCAAGCTTAAGGATGTACCTGAAGTTAAATGGAGGTTGCAATCTCAGGAGAATAAGATGGAGATGATCATTTTTTAAATGAACGAGCAGGATGTTAAAGTATATTAGGAGATAAGATTTCAGAGATTTATTGTAATTAATTGTAATATCTTATAATTAGTTTTGATGGTAATCAAATCTGATTGATTTGATTATAATCAGATTTGATAATAATCAAATCACATTTGACTACATTACCATACATATCTACTGCAATTGTCTTATAAATAAGAATTTCTTGTATTGCAAAAATATTAAGTGAATAAGAGTATAATGTAGCTTTTTGGGCTTTATCCTGTGGAGGTAGGTCATAGACCGAACCACGTAAATCCTTGTGTTTCTTTTATTCCGCATTTTATATTTCTATAGCATTGTCTTTTCTATCACAGGAGCACATTGCTCGTCTTCTCATGGCCTACAAATAAGATGTTCACATTTAGGCTTAATTATTGTATTTTGTTGGTATGATTAGTATGGAATTTTTTATACACTAAATTATTAGCTATTGTTGGTATTTTATTTTCTTCAAATATCATTCAACTACGGTATCTGAGTATTGTATGGAAAAATACTCACCGCGAAGCACCAAAATCAAAACCCATGTTCAATTAATCACCCACACCCACCGAAATTAAGACCAGAAATCACAAAGTAAAGCCCATTCAAAATCTACAATTTTCAAAACTATAGATAACAACCTCAGGAACACCAAACTCTATCTCCTTCCATAATCCCCCAAATCAACCGAAATATTAACAAAAGCAATCTGAGAAATTTAAACACGTTTGTAGAAAAATCACTAGAAGACCTAACCACACGTTTTTGGGCTTGAAAATTGATGGTGTTGGCGTTGCTCTGCCACCCACAGTGGCACCCAACCCTTAGCTCCGACAACCCATTTCGAATCGCATCTCTCTCTCTCTCTCTCTCTCTCTCTCTCATCTATTTCTCTCAGGTGAAAGAATATTGAAGCAAAAAGGAAGCTTCTTAAGAAGGTCAATGTTACTATTATCACTCTTGTGCCTAAGAAATTCAATCTTCTTTTTATGAGTTAGTTTAGGCCTATTTCTTGGTTTAATGTTATATATAAATGCATCACAAAAATCTTAGCTAATAGATTGCTCCTTTTTTTGGATGGAATCATTAGTCCTAATCAAACTACATTCAATGGTTTTTGTCCCGTAGCCTTCTTGAATGAAAGTAAAAGTTCCCTGCCGTAGCAAGAATTAGTAAGATTTTAATAGGCATGATTTCTTATCAATAAACATACACTATGCATTGAAAACCATTACTTTTATGCTAATCAGCTCTAGCTCAAACAAAATATCTTCTTTTTTTAAGAACAAGGTTAAGGGTCAGGTCTTAGGTCACGTGCAACTTAGCCAAAAAAAAAAAAATTATTCTATCTACTAAAAAAAACTATGAAAGGAACTAGAAGATATGACCCACACATACATCACCGAGTAACCTCAGGCACCCAATGGAAAAAGTCTCCAAACTTGAGGTCAACAAAAGATATATATCCAGAGGACTTAAAAAGTAAACCACCTTAAAAATTTAAGGAAGTAAACAAAATATAAAATACATTGGAGCAGCTGTTGGTGTCACTAAAAAAATCCTATTAAGCACATTTTCTCGTCAACCAAACTGAAAATATCTTCCACTATGTTAAAATTAGATTCAATTCAAAGAGAAACACAAAAAGCTCAACCCAATAATCCCAACACACATCACCAACCCCCCAAAACAGAGAGTGCTTCAAAAATTTCCATTAGACGAATAGAAATTCCTCTAATTTCTATTCACAGCTTAGGAATTCCTATCAGACGAATAGCTTAGGAATTTTTGAGATTCACGGCGAGGGTTCATTTTGACAAAACACATAAACACCAACTTATTAGACAAAACAATAAGTCTAATAATAAGTCTCATCTCAAAAGAGTTATAATAATTTGTGAATACTTTCATTGATAAATTAATCATAACCACCAACTTATTAGACAAAACACACCAGACGTAACAACTAAAACAGAGGAAAACATAAACAGAGTCAATTGGAAATTAATTTGAAATAAAAAAACTGGGGCTCAATTTGAAATGTTTAACGTACTAGGATCAATTGAAAATTAATTAATAACCACACAACCTTTTACCAACACACCCATCAACCTGTAAATCCATATACACAAAGAGCTTCACATGCACACACATATATACATATGCAGAGCGAGAGAAAGAGAGAGAGAGATCAGAAAGACCTGCAAGAGATGATGATTGCTGGAGCGAGAGAGATTCGAGAGTGATCGAGCGTTTGTTGTTGCTTTGAAGAACGACCAAGGGTTTCCCAAACTCCTCGGATCTGGGCCGTGGAGTTTGATTGCTGAGCTCGCCGGGGGGAGAGAGAGAGAACAGCGGTTGAGAAGGAGAGAATGGGGTGAAAGGGAGAATCAGGGCGCCATGGATTGAAAAAAAGAGAATGCGGAAGAAATATAAGCGCCAAATTGTTTGTTCCCGCGTAATATTTTTGCCCAAACAAATTGTTTTGATATCAAACGTCGACATTGATAGGACCTTTTTTTAAAAAAAAAAAAATAGCTTACTAAAAAATCATATTAGCCTTTTAATTTATTTTTTTTAAGAAAATAAAACATACCGTAAAAAATTAATTATTTTTAATATTACTAGTCAAGTTTCATTTTAGCCTATTAAGAATAAAACCTAGGTTTTTTTTTTTTTTTTTCATTTTTTTGAAGCTTCATATATAGATTTGAAGCTGGTTTTATTGACCAAGAGTTCGATATTGTGTAGTTTGATCTTGTTCTTCCCAAAATCTCTATAGATTCAAATTGATCGTTTGATTGTATTTGATTGACAATAGTATAATACAAAATTCAAAGAGTTCGATCCATCGGATGTTTGATCAATCATTTGATCGTATCACAATAGATCGGGCAAATGCACTAGGATCGATCGGATTGATGCACTGAGATTGATCTGATGTTCAATCCATCCTTCAATTTGATCACGATTGATTGAACTAATGTATGCATCACATATATGCAAAGTGTACTTTGAGAAACCGTTAATTAGTCAATGACTTGACTAATTAGAGTATTGAGCACCCCTATAGACTATCTTGATCCAAATGACAAGTTCAGATCTCTTGATATTATGAGAAAGAACAATAATCCCTCATTGAGAGGGGATGACATTTATTGGTCGAACTAATGCACATGGATAAATAAAACAAAATCTATGTAGTTTGATTGATCACAAAATTAAAATTCACCACATTCAAAATCTCATAAATTAAACCCTAAATTGATCAAATTCACCACATTCACTCAAAGAAAAAAGGCATAATTTAATTGTGGAGGATGAGAGAGCGAGAGAGTAGGGGAAGGAAAACACACCGACAAGTAGGAGGTTATCTGGCAAGGCAGGTTGAGGAATTTTGGCACACGACAGCAATTTGCCGAGCTCGTCGCAGGCTAAGGCAAGCTGTAAGATATGAGGGTTGTTTAATGGGGAAAACAAGAGATTGAAAAATAATAATAATAATAAAAACCATTAGAGATTAATGGCTAGTTTAAGTGTACGATCTTTTTTTTTTGTATTGTTTTATAAATTGTGAAAACCGATAAAATATGAAATGGAGAGGAGCCAGTCCCTTATACAAGAGGGGCAAAATTGAAATGACAACTTTATCCATCCAAAAGTAAGAGACCGTCTCCTTTTCATTTCATTTGAAATTGAGAGGATCCTTCTCCACTATATTCAACAACGACACATTTACCTAACTTGCATTTAATGTGTTTAGATTTTCTTAAAATTGTTTTAAGCAATCGGGCTTGATTTGTCAAAACGTGTAATTCAATCAGGTGTAACTTAGTCCATTCAGAGTTGAATTGGACCCAACTAGTTCCCAAACATGATTTCAAAACAAAAACAAAAAACAAAAAACAAAACAAAGTTGAGTTAAAAAAGGCCCTATCTAAACAAGCCCTAAAGAGGGATGAATTTCTGGCAGATTGATAATGTTCCTAAAAATTCCTAGCGTACACGCGAGTAATTTTCTGCACTTACAAATTTTTAATGCCATGCGCGTGGACAATTCACGATTGTATTTCCCTAGAAATACAACCATGCTGCATGTCCTGGTGTATAGCCATGTGCCAAGAAAGTATGGTTTATTTCCTGGCGCCTATGGTGGCGTATATGTGTGCGCCAAGGAAATTGTTTTTTTATTTTTTAACCACATATACAAGGAAAAGCCAACAAAAGTTTTTAGGCTGGCATTTATTATAAACGCTAGCTTAATGAATGCCTAGAACATGGTTTTTTTTTTTTTTTTTTTTTTTTTTGTAGTGAGTGGTTTCGTCTTAATGTAGTGGGTGGTTCAGTCTTAATGGGAAACGATATTGTCTGCAAGGTTGTTGGTATCGGTACAATCAAAATAAGGATGCATGACGAAATTGTTAGGACTTTGATGACAAATGTTCAATAAATACCATATTTGAAGAAAAATCTATTGTCCTACTCTCAAACAACTTAGGAGTTTTGTGGCCGACCTTATGTCCTATTACAGGACATAGTTTTAGCCTTTTGGGAAGCAAGCGACAGAGAGAGATACATAGCCGCTCGCTTCGGTTTCTCACGTTTATTGTGCGGTATGTTACTTAGAGCGTTTAGAGAAGACTTTCTTTTTTGTTATTAATTTTTTTTGTGAGAAAGCGAGATTTAGATGTATTGTAGTTTTGAGTTTTGAGTGGTTATCTCCCTACTACTCTTTGGAATTCATCTTTTCATAATTTTCTCCAAGTCGTCTCCACATGTGACTAGAGACTTGTTAATCTTAACTACATAAATTTTGGTATCTTTTGTGATTGACTTATCTTTATTATGTTCTTTTCTACTTCTGTAAGTATCCTAAATTTATCTTGTCCCAACGTAAACTTTTATAAGGTTTATATATGTCTGGTTGACTTTAACTTTGTTTCTTTTCTTTTCTTTTTTGTTCTTCTTTTTTTTTTTTTTTTTTTTTTTTTTGTGTGTGTATTGAAAGGGTTTTTCTTAATCTAGTTAAATCTCCCATGAATTTTATTATTATTCTGCTCTTTGAATGGTTGTTGAGAAAGCATAGGAAATTAAGTTACAAGAAATTTTTTTTTTAAAAAAAATGGAATTAAATTGAGTCCGAGCTCATATGGCCCACGAAGCCCCACCTTGCGAATTTTGATGATAAAATTCATAGCAAACAGCACATGAAGTCATAAATATATGATGTGAAAGCTTGCTTGCAATTATATAAATATATTATCTTGAAATCTTATCCTAAAAGTAGCTCTACTTACCATTCGTCGACCTTCAATCCGTGTTTATAAGCTGAAATATAACTATTTAAGAAGCAACCATGTTAGAGATATGAGAGCATAGAAATTTCAATCTCTACAAAATGATAACCATCAAGTCTGCTTCCATAATCGTTCCAAGCGAGCCTACCCCCAGTGGGTTATTATGGTTATCAGAGAGCGACCAAATGATGCTGTGCACTCACGAACCCCTCATCCTATAAAAAAAGAGGGAAATTAGCCTCTTAACAATGTCAGTTAATCTTCCTCGATCATTTCTAGTATTTAAAGAGACTTACATTAAGATAAAATAACAAACAAACTGATGATAAAACTAATCTTAAAACAAGGCGGCCGTTGATATTAACCCATACCACAGGTACTAAAAAAGCATTTAAGTCTTAAAATAAATGAATAATAATACATGTTACCTTCATATCTCTTTTGTATCTACCAAAAATTGTTGTGGCTTTTAAAATTACTATTAAATTTGTGATAAACTACTATTAAATTTTGATACAATGATAATTTTAAAAATTACATTAATTTTGGGTAGATACAGATACCAAATGAACATGAAAGTGATTTGTATAATTACTCAAAATAAATAGTAAGCTGTAAAGGTGCTTGGTATATTTGGCAAGATGTTACATACATAAGTATGGAGAGATAAAATTAAGATAAGCTGTAATAAATTAGTTTGAAGATTAGTTTTCTCATCTAACGTTAGAATTAATTTTATTTTTATCATTTTCAAATTAGGCTTATCGTCAGTTTGTTATTTTATCTTATTGTAAGTTTATTTAAAGACCAGAGAATGTTAATAAAATTATAAATGAATATTATATTTTACAACTTATTATCTGATTTATCCCTCTATAATAACATATGCTTTTGCCGATGGAAGTCTTTAAAACTCTCTAGAGACTAAAGTTATTAGGAAAACTGTTCATATTTTAAGAAAATTCCATTGCTAAATGGTAAAAGATATTTGTAGCAAATTTGAGTCGGATAGCTAATCAATGTTTGCTTTTTGAAAAGTCAAGCATACCGACATCCTCATGGGGGCTCCTCACGAATTTTCTTTATTTCTTAGCCATCACATCCATCACCGGCTCCTCCGCACTCTTTGTGACTGGGCATAGTACGAAATTTTTTCAATTTCTCGAAATTTGTGAAAAACAAAAAAAAAAACGAAAAAAAAATAAATATATAATATAAACAATCACATAATATAAAGATTATATAATTTTCTATTAAAGATTACGTTTATTAACTTGCAGTGAAATTTCAATATTTTTAAAAAATAATATAAAAATGCGTCAATTACAATATAACCTTAAAACTAAAACCGCTAAAAAAAAAAAAAAAAAGATGTAAAATAAATCACCAATTGACAAATAATAGAAGTCTCATTTCTAACAAATATACTTGAAGGAGGAGTTTATTATTCAATACCCTTCATAATACTCATACACCATCTTATAGTAGCGTACGAGCTATGGATAGAAACGATTACATGGTAAACAATAATAAAGATAACGAATACATGAAACTAAAGGTAAAGATAAGGAAACTTAGTGTAACTCCCTTAAATTTTATTACTTTATCAATATATTTTTTAAAATTTAAAAATTTTTAAATTAAGTATATAAACACTTTTAATTTTTTATAGTTTTATCATGTTTCGTTTAGAATTTAGTATTTAAATCAAACAGTTATAAGATAAAATAAACCTTAAACACCTTTTAATATATAAATATAAAAATTATCGCTTCAAATTACAATTAATTTTTTTTTTTATATAGATATTTTAAAAATTTTAACTGCTTCCATTAACAAAAATCTTAATGGAAGAGAGAGATTAAAATTTTTTTAAAGTGATTAAATTTTTTAAAAAATTTGATACAATAAATTAAATATTTTTAAATTTTAAAAAATACATTGCGAAAGTAATAAAATTTGAAAGGGCATTGAAAGGAAAGTTTCCTCGAAGATAATAAAGACTAAACAAGTTTAGTTCTACGAGCAAGCCACGTTTCCAGCTGGAAGTCCACTATGTGAACAGTAACATAAATAGTCCTTGAGCAGATAAACTCTCCGCCTTCGCTTTTTCAAAGGTCAAGCAAACCGACAACCCTCATGGGTCTCCCCACGAATTTTCTTAGCAATCACATGCATCCATCAGTAGTAGTAAGTAGCAGCTCATTATTGTGTGGGTGTCTCTTGAACCTGGCCCAGTAATTTCATCAACTCTTCAACTCGATCATTATTGTGTGGGTGCCTCTTGTTTTTACACCTCCAATGAGAATTCCACTCTTTTCATGGCTTTTCTTGATGCCCATATGCTTACTTTCCATCAGCTTCTGTATCCCTGCTGTGTCTGGCCAGTGTCTTGGCAATCAGCAATCCTTGTTACTCCAATTGAAGAACAGCCTCGTATTCGTCAAGGATTTGTCCACAAAACTGGTGCATTGGAATCAAAGTGTTGATTGTTGTTCGTGGGAAGGAGTAACGTGCACCCAAGGACGTGTTATTGGTCTGGACCTGAGCAGTGAATCAATCTACGGTGGACTTGACATTAATTCAAGCACCCTTTTCAGTTTTCAGCATCTCCAACACCTGAATCTGGCTTATAACGACTTTTCTTACCAGAGGATTCCATCCCAATTTGACAAGGTCGGGAACTTGAGTTATTTGAACCTATCGACTGCTGGCTTTACGGGGCAGATTCCAATTGAGATTTCGCAGTTGACAAGGTTGGTTACTCTTGATTTATCTACTTCTTTGGATTTCACATTTGACATTGCTAACAAGCAATACGCACCTAATTCATTGAAACTTGAGAATCCAAATCTAAATATGCTCATTCAGAACTTTTCGGAGCTTACGGGACTTTATCTTGATGGTGTAAATATATCAGCGCAAGGGTCTGAGTGGTGTGAGGCCTTATCATCTTCATTACCAAATCTAAGAGTGTTGAGCATGTCAGATTGTTCTCTTTCAGGGCCTCTTAATTCCTCCTTACTGAATCTTCAGTCCCTCTCGGATATTCGTTTGAATAATAACAATTTTTTTGGCCCAGTTCCAGAATTTTTTGGAGATTTCAAAAATTTGACATCCTTTTGTTTCTCTTCTTCTGGGTTGAATGGAAAATTTCCAGAAAAGATTTTTCAGATTCTGACCCTACAAAAGCTTGACTTATCATCTAATGAACTACTTCAAGGTTCTTTGCCAGAATTTCCTCCAGATGGATCTCTTCGAACCCTAATCCTTAGCCACACAAATTTTTCGGGGACATTGCCATCTTCTATTGGTAACCTTAAAATGTTGTCCCTAATAGATCTTATGAGTTGCAATTTCAGTGGAGAAATTCCAAACTCAATAGCAAACCTCACCCAAATGTTTTATTTGGACATGTCATTGAACAATTTCAACGGATCAATTCCATCATTCAGCATGGGTAAGAATTTGATCCGAATATACCTTTCCAATAATGATTTGACGGGTCCAATTACTTCCACTCGATGGGAGGAACTTTTGAATTTGGAGATTCTTGAATTGAGTCGCAATTCACTGGAAGGGAGTATTCCAGTTTCTCTGTTTTCACTTCCATCATTGCAGCACCTAATACTTTACAACAACCGATTTTCTGGTCCACTCAATGAATTTTCGAATGTTTCTTCTTATCTACTGAACACCCTTTATTTGAGTTACAACAACTTGACAGGGCCAATACCCATGTCTATCTTTGAGCTCCGAGGTCTTAAGACACTCACTTTCTTCGAACAAATTTAGCGGCTCTTTGCAACTTAATATGATTCAGCAGCTGAGAAATCTTTCGGAATTGTCTCTTTCAAATAGCAACTTGTTGATTGAATATACTGGACCTGATTCTTCATTGACCCCATTTCCCCAAATGACAATATTAAGCATGGCTTCTAACAAATTGAAATCATTTCCTGATTTCTTGAGAAACCAATCCATATTAACAGATCTTGACCTTTCAGACAACCAGATTCTTGGAAAGATACCCAATTGGATTTGGAAGCTTCCTAATCTTGATACATTGAATCTCTCTTATAACTACCTGGTGACTCTGGATTTTCCTCTACTGAATATTTCTTCTTTGAGTGTCCTAAACCTTCGCTGCAACCAACTTCAAGGGCAACTCTTGGCTGTACCGCCGTTTGCCACATACTTGGATTTCTCAATGAATAATTTCAGTTTTATCATACCAGCTAGCATTGGTAATTCCCTTGTTGTCACTTCTTACCTCTCTCTTTCAAGCAATAAATTCTATGGGAGTATCCCTGGATCAGTATGCAATGCTACAAATCTTCTTATTCTAGATTTGTCTAATAATTTCTTGAGTGGTACGGTTCCCCAATGCTTAATTGAGATGAGTGAGACCCGAGGGGTGACTCCACTAGGCATGGCGGATGTAACTCTAGGGGTGCTGAATCTAAGGAACAACAACCTCACTGGCGCAATTTATGATGTGTTCCGAGGAAATTGTGGTTTACAGACTTTAGATCTCAATGGAAACCAACTAGAAGGAAAGTTGCCAAAATCTCTGGCCATGTGCAAAAAGTTGGAGGTCTTGAACATTGGGAACAACCACATTAAGGATGCCTTCCCATGTTACTTGAACAACATAATCACGTTGCGTATCCTTGTTTTGCGATCTAATGAATTTTATAGGCTTGTTGGTTGTCCTGGGCCTAATGCCACTTGGCCGATGCTTCAAATTGTAGACCTAGCTTCAAACAATTTTACTGGTAGGCTTCCAAAAAAATACTTTTCTAATTGGAGGGCAATGGTGGCTCATGAAGATACGGCCCAAATTGAGCTTATTCACCATGAATTTGATGTTCCGACAGGTATCATCGAGTCTGAGCAGCCTATATCCGTGGATGTTTATTATCAAGATGGTGTAACACTTACTGCCAAAGGTCGATTGATGGAGCTGGTGAAGATCTTCACTGTCTTCACCTCCATTGACTTGTCATGCAACAATTTTCAGGGGCCAATACCTGAAGAACTAGGAGAACTCAAATTTCTATATATTCTCAACTTGTCACATAATGCTTTCACGGGTCAAATCCCGTCATCTCTAGGAAAATTGAGTCATCTTGAGTCGTTAGACCTATCAAACAATGAGCTTATTGGTGAGATTCCTATCCAACTTGCAGATGGTCTTATTTTTCTATCAGTCCTTAACCTTTCGTTCAATCAATTGAGGGGAAAGATTCCACAGATCAAGCAATTTGCTACATTCTCGAAAACTTCCTATGAAGGGAACACTGGATTATGTGGCTTTCCTTTGAAAGAAAAATGCACACATGAAGAGCTGAGAACGTCACCTCCAACATTTGAAGAAACTCATTCGAATTCTGGGAATGCAATTGACTGGAGCTTCATAAGTGTTGAATTAGGATTTGTTTTTGGCTTGGCGACTTTTGTTGGGCCTCTAATGTTTTGGAAGAAGTGGAGGATATACTACTACAATCATGTTGATGACATTTTTTTCAAGATATTCCCTCAGCTTTATATTAGAATAGAAAATCGCCGAAAACGAGCATACAAGAATCAAGGACGGTGAGCCCACTGAAATCAAGGACGGAGGCATTAGTGGTATGAATGTTGTCTTAAGTGGTGTTTGTAATTACCAAGCCATATATATATTATTGAAAATACTCATATGATATTAGATTTGCAGGTGACTTTATAAGAAGCCCCTGGGATATGAAGGCAAAACTTGCTCGTCTGGTCACACTTGCCTCGGTCACGTTATCACATATGTACTCAACGTTTTGTGTAAGATTTATATTGAAGAACCTGTTTTCTGTTTTGATAAACAATTAGCTTAATTATTATTATTTTGTCATTTTCGTTATTTTGAAGTTTCCATGGGATATGAAGGCAAAATTTGGTCGCCTGGTCAGACTTGCCTCGGTCATTATATCACATCTGTACTCAACTTTTTGTGTAAGATTTATATTGAAGGAACCTGTTTTCTGTTTTGATAAACAATTAGCTTTATTATTATTATTATTATTATTATTATTTTGGTCATTTTCGTTATTTTGAAGTGTCCATCAGGCTATGTACGTTTATATCCTTCATTAGATAATTTTTTCTATTTCTAGGCTTAACACTCTAATTTTTTTGTCGTTAATTAAAAAAACAAGAGCAGTCATATACAAGTGTTAAATGTAGATTACTACATTTAACACAAGCATGTTTGATAATTAACACATGCATTATATCAAAATCCACGTTCGATTAAGTCAAATAAAACAAAATAAAAAATAAAAAAATTGTTTTTTGCAGTAGTTATGTTTTTTTTTTTTTCCTTAATTATGTATATCTGGAATTATGGAAGCAAGCTTAAGTATGAAACTGAAGTTAAATGGATTTGATGCGGCAATTGGTTGCAATCTCGGGACAATATGAACAATCATATATTTTAGAAATGAACGCAGAGCAGGAGCACATTGCTCATGATCTTCTCATGGCCTACAAATAAGATGTTCACATTTGGGCTTAATTATTGTATTGTGTCTGTATGATTAGTATGGAATTTTTTATACACTAAATTATCAGCTATTGTTGGTATTTTATTTTCTTCAAATATCATTCAACTACGGTATCTGAGTATTGTATGGAAAAATACTCGCCGAGAACCACCAAAATCAAAACGATGTTCGATTAACCACTCACACCCACCGAAATTAAGACCCGAAATCACATAGTAAAACCCATTCAAAATCTACAATTTTCAAGACTATAGATAACGTACAACCTCAAGAACACCAAACTCCATCTCTTTCCACAATCCCCCAAATCAACCGAAATACTAATAAGAACAATCTTAGAAATTTAAATACATCCATAGAGAAATCACTAGAAGCTTACCCAACCACACGTTTTTGGGCTTGGAAATTGATGGTGTTGGTGTTGCTCTGCCACCCACGATGGCACCTAGCTCTTAGCTCCAATGACCCATTTCTCTCTCTCACGCGAGCTTGGTGTTGTGCAGAAGAAGGATAAGATGAGGGGAATGGGTTTGAGAGAGAAAGAAGAAAAAAGGGGGGAGATACAAAATTTTTGTTGGAAAAATTTCACCCACCGCGCTAATGGATGCGACCTTATTATTTGGACCAAAACAACTCCAATTTAACATCAGCATGGACCCATATGAGTCGACGTTACTAAACAGACTAGCAACATCAACCCATCCGAGTCGACACTGAAGCATCGACAACTATATGTCGACACTATTAGTTGTTTTTCTTTTCTTTTTTAGCCTTTTAAAAAATTTATATTAGCTTAATAATATTTAAAAAAAAATAAACCTATAGAAAAAAAAAATTAATTATTTATATTATTAGTAAAGTTTTCTATTTTACTACTTTTATTTAATATATATACACCATTTCATATATATATATTATTATATATATATAATAATATATATATTATATATTATATATAATATACTTAATTCCTAAGTAACTAACTATACTAAACTTGATCTATGTTCTTCTTAACGGCCGCCTTAGCTAGCTCGTGAGCAACATAATTTGTCTATCTACGCATATGAACAATCTGTCAATCAGAGAACTTATAAAAAATCTCATGCGCAGTATTTATGAGTTGTCCATACCTGTTCCAATTATGTCTGTTGGATTTGATGAGATTCACCACTTGAAGTGCGTTTCCTTCCATTATAATGTATCGCAAACCCAAATCTTTACAAAATTCTGCTGCATGGAGAGCACTCAGAGCTTTTGCAACAGCTAGCTCTGAATTCTCCAATTTTATCAGGCTTTTAGCAGCTACTACTTCTCCCTTCCAATCTCTTACTATAGCTCCCAGACCCAACCGCCCATTAATTTTATCAATTGCTACATCCCAATTGGCTTTGAATTTGTTTTCGGGGGGAGCTTCCCACTTGATGAGATTTGCCACATTACTCCTTTGCCTGATGTCTTCTTCTTGTGCCGTTGACTTTGTATAATATTCATATGACTCCATCGCTTCTCTTGCCAATTGATTAGGGTCTATAAAATTCCCACCATGAGTGATTGAGTTTTGCCGGAACCATATTCTTCTAGCAATTACCACATAAAGATCAAATTCCTCCGTGGTATATTTAGAAGAAAATTCCTCCACAACCTGCACAGAATCAGAATTAATGCAAGAGCTTTTTTGGAGTTTTCTTCCACAGGCACTCCAAACATCCATTGTTGATGGGCAACTCCAAATATAACCATATTTGGATCCAAGAAGATTTGTTTTTGGACCCAGAATCATTGAAAATGAGCCCATGACCCATGGTCCACTTAACCAGCCCTTGATCAGAACCTTTGAGAGCCTTCTAAAAGATGTTTCGGCAGCATACAATTGGACCCACACCGCCTCCAACGAGATTTGCCCTTAGTGGACCCAAAACCATGGCTAAAATCCTTGGTTTTCTCACCTCTATAAATACCAAACAAGGCAAACAACCCCTCCCCCCTATTTGCATTAAGCCAACCACACTATCTAATTTATAGTTATTTATTTTTAACTTAAAGGGAACAGTATAAATATTCTCTTCAAACTACTACTTTATTGTTAATGTGCCCTTCAAACTACCAATTATGTCCATTAGTCCCCTTAAACTACCAAACCAATGTCAATTTCCCCCAAAACGCTGGTAAAAAGACAAAATAATCATAAAAATTTTTCAATAAGAAAAATATCATTATAAATTTTTAAAAAAAAAAAATCTAAAACTTTACAAAAAAAAAAAAAAAAAAAGGAGTGGTTGAGGCACCCCTTGGCCAATAGGAGGTAGTTGAACCACCCCATGGCCAGGGGTGGGTTTGGGCTACCACCAAGGCCCAAGGGGGTGGCTGCCACACCTTTGTTTTGTTTTGTTTTGTTTTTTTTTTTTGTTTTTTTTTTTTTTTGTCTTTAATTTTTTTTTTCTTTTTTCTTTTATTTTTTTTAATTAAAATTTAAAATTTCATTTTTTTTAGATTTTTTTTTAAAGAAAAATCTTTTCTTTTAGAATTAATTTTTTTTTTATATATTTATTTTATGAGGGTATTTTCATCATTAGGGGGTACATTTAACATTGTTTTTGGTAGTTTTAAGAATGACATTGTCAACAATTGATAATTTGAATGACACATTAACAATGGAAGCGATAGTTTGAGGTTATTTTTCTCTCAATTATGAGTTAATACTTTTTAAATTGGGATCATTACTTCTAATAGTACTGTTTTAATGCTTTAAATCTTGATTGAAATATTGTTATAATTTCAAGGAAAAAATGTAAATCAGTTCTTGTGGTTGACCTAAATTACAAATCGCTTCATTTGGTATCAAAGTTAATTCAAAGGTCTTGTGGTATATGAAAAACAATTAGTTGCTGGAGTCAAATTCTGTTAAAATATTTACAGATTTCGTTAAGTTGCCACGTCAACACTAATGAAAATCATGACATGTGTCTTCCTTAATAAAAATATTAAATATATAAAATAAAAGGGAAACATCACTTAACCCTCTGAACTGTCATGTTTTTTGCAATCACCTCTCAAACTTTAAACATTTCAATTTAGTGTATTTAAGTTTTAATTTTTTGCAATCTTCCCATATTGTTAGGATTTTTCATTAAATCCTAACCGAAGGTTTTAAATTACCTAACTATTATTTTTTCAATTTTCAAATTTTTTTTTTAAAAAAAGTGACGCACGTTGGGTCACCTAACCCAACGTGTCACCCAACCCAACGGTGGGGTCACCACTAGACCCTGTCGTGGGTCTTGCGACCACGGCTAGATAACAGCGTGACCCAACGCCGGTCACCGACGTGACCAATGCTGGGTCACGTCGGTGACCGAGCGTGGGTCCACCCGTGACCCATGGCGGTGTCTGGTGGGTGACCAACGCGGGTCATGTCGTGACCCAGCGTGGGTCACCCGTGACCCATGGTGGGGTCTAGTGGTGACCCCGCATGGTGTTGGCGACACACGTTGGGTCACGGCGTGACCCAACACGGGTCACGTTGTGACCCAGCCATGGTCACCAGACCCATGAGACGGGGTTTGGGTGGTGACCCAATGCTGGTCACGCCGTGACCAACGCGAGTCACGGGTGAACCCATGCTGGGTCATGTTGTGACCCAACTGTGGGTCACAAACCCACAGCGGGGTCTGGTGGTGACCCTGTTGTGGGTCTTGTGACCCACGCCTGGTCCACGACGTGACCCAACTTGGGCACCTGTCACCCAGCGTGTCACAAGTTTGACCCAAACAATTTTTTTTTTAATAATTTTTTATTCGAAATAATGGTAAATTGTATTTTTTTAAAAAACGTTAAGGGCCATAAAAGTTCATTTTCACCCATTTATCGTCTGACTTAACAGAATTGCTAACGGAGGGGTGAGATTGCAAAAATTAAAATTTAAACACAAATTGAGAGGATTTTGGAAGTTGAGAGGATAATGCAAAAGGCATGGACAGTGCCGCCGGGGGGCGGGAGGGGGGGGGGTTAAGTTGACATTTTCAAACTAAAAAATTTAATCTTAAAAAAAAAAAAAAAAAGAAAGAAAATTAAGAGGGAGTGACTGCTGGCAGCCCGCGCCTCAGGTGGGGGTGCCCGAATCTTATGAAAAAAGCCATGGAGTTTGAGGAGGGCGAGGCAGTTGCACTCCTTTGATTGTGGGAATCCGAGCCCCGTTTGCCCTCGTGGTGTGGCAACCACCCACAAACTTTAAAGATTTGCAGCCGCTTAGATTCCATTTTCCCAAACTGCGTTCCTTCTGATCTTCGAATTTTGCATTTGTCTTTGGTATTCTCCCAATTGCGATTCAAGCTCTTGTCACATAGATCTTCGGATTCACGGTTCGAAGAACGCCTTTTGTTAGAATTTAAGCACAAAGGGCCAACAAAAAAAAGCATGGGTAATTTCTCCGGATGCAATACAAGGCAAATGTGATAATAACCAAAACCAAAAATATAGACGGCGAGACAACAGCGCAAAACCCATGAATACATGAAGCTGAATGACCAAAAGAGTATTAGAATTGGAACCATTTCTTCGCTACCGCATGCGCTTCATTTTGTGTTTCGTATTCTTGGCTCAAACGATTTGAAAAACTCTTATTGATGTTTTTGGGAATGATTGATTGGGAGCTCTTTATCGTTGCTTTATTATATATCATGTTTTTGTGGACATTTATTACCAAAAGTAAGGTTCTTTCGAACAGCCTGTGATATTTAGAGATCATACGGAGTCTAGGGCTGTGGAAAACGGGAGACGAAGCTATCGAATACGCAGACTATGGGGAGGGTGACAGCATAGAGTGGCCAAAGCTCTGAGATACTACGAAGAAGGACGGAGAGGGTGTGCATTAAGTTGAAGTGGATCTAAACTGGCTGGATAGGATATCTGTTCGGGTGTGGCCTAGTCACATTACACTAGAGGGACCTTGCGGATTCTTACTACCTATGGAAAGAGACGGCACTTCTTTTTAGATTATTGCAGTGACTTTATCAAGAACCCTGGGGGATATGACAGCAAAAACTTGCGTCGTCTGGTCACACCTTGCCTCGGTCCACCCATGCCTCGCCTTCGTTATCAATCCTCATACATAGGCTTTATATTTCATTTAAGATCATACGTCTTTGGTTGGGCACTGCACCCGACCAGCATTATCTTAGAGTGCGAGCTGCCAGACAGTCTCGTTTTTTCTGCTCTCTCCTGCTCCCATCATAATTAGGCTTATTATTCTTGTTTTTTTTATTATTTTTATATAGTATGTTCATTTTTTAGTTTTTATTCATGGTTTATTTTTTTTGAAGGTTTCCTATGGGATATGTAAGTTTCATTAATTGATGAAGCCGCATGTCTGTTCAGGGATTTCATTAGGCTTGGTCTTCGAGCGCAGTTACTTATAATGGAATATCACATTTCTGTAGATTCCATTTTTTAGTAGTGTTATATGATATATAGATAATGAAGGAATATGATGTTTTCCTATCGTGGACATTTAGCTTTATTTTATTATTATTATTATTATTGATTTGGGTCATTTTGTTTATTTTGAAGTGGTCCATCAGCTATGTACGTTATATCCTTCATAGATAATTTTTCTAATTTCTAGGCTTATCACTCTAATTTTTCTTGTCGTTAATTAAAAAAACAAGAGCAGTCATATACAGTGTTAATGTAGATTACTACATTTAACACAAGCATGTTTTGAATAATTACACATGCATTATATCAAAATCCCGTTCGATTAAGTCAATAAACAAATAAAAATAAAAAATTGTTTTTTGCAGTAGTTATGTTTTTTTTTTTCCTTAATTATGTATATCTGGAATTATGGAAGCAAGCTTAAGTATGAAACTGAAGTTAAAATGGATTTGATGCGGCAATTTGGTTCATCTCGGGACAATATGAACAACATATTATTTTTAGAAATGAACGCAGAGCAGAGAGCACAATTGCTCATGATCTCTCATGGCCCTACAATAAGTGTTTCACATTTGGGCTTAATTATTGTATTGTGTCCTGATATGATTAGTTGGGATTTTTTATACACTAATTATAGCTATTGTTGGTATTTTTATTTTCTTCAAATATATTCAAACTACAACGATAACCCATCCGAGTTCAAACCCATCCGAGTCGACACTGAAGCATCGACAAACTATAATTCGACACTATTAGTTTTTTCTTTTTTTTTTAAGCCTTTTAAAAATTTATATTAGCTTAATAATATCTAAAAATAACCTAATAGAAAAAAAAAATTAATATTAATTATTAAAAGTTTTATTTTACTACTTTTATTTAATTAATATACAGCCATTTCTATATATATATATATAATATATATTATAATATATATATACTTAATTCCTAGTACTAAACTATAATAAACTTGATCTATGTTTTCTTAACGGCTTTCTTAGGTTCCGTTTAAAATTGTAATTTGAAAAAGTGTGATTTAAAAACGCAGTTAAGTGTTTGGCATAATCGCAATTTGAACTTTAAAATCGTAGCTTAACTTTTAAAATTTTGTATTTTCAAAAAAGGACCCCCTCCCTGGTACTTGAAAACGCAAATTTTCTACGTTTTCAAATTTTAATTTTTTAAAAACGCAGTATCCAAACGATTTATTTTTTGTGATCTAGTTTAAAATCGCACTTATTATTTACAAAAACGCAATTTCAAACGCATCCTTAATAGAGGACCTTCTGAATCTAACAGTGGATGTCTGATCAATTCCAACCTCTTGAATTCGCTTTTCCAACATTTGGGCGGTGAAGGCCTTTTGAGAAAAGGGCGGTAAAGCTCTCATTGTCAGCCTCGACAGCGGCGTTAAATATTTTTTTTTAAAAAAAAATTTTATATATAAATATTTTTATTAAGAAAGACACGTGTCTTAATTATTGGTACTTACGTGACACTTAACAGTATCTGTCAAATATTTTAACAGAATTTAACTGTAGGGACTAAATTATTTTTTCAGTATACCACATGAACCTCTAAATTCATTTTAATATCACATGGAGTGATTTATAATTTAGGCCAACTATATAAACTAATTTTACATTTTTTCTTAATTTCAATTGTACGTTGACAAAATGATGACGACTTCTAAACATGAGAAGAAACTAAACTGGTCGCATGATTATTTTAATTATTCTCTTTTTTTTTTTTGGTAAAAATACTATTGTTTCGGTATATTTACACGTTACAATAATGTTTTAATGGGTTCTATATGATGGCCAAATTGTTATGGTACTAATTTTAATTTTAATTAGTTATTTTGTTACTAATACTGAAGGAATTCTTTTCAAGGGTATGATCATCGCTGGTGATGTAGATCGTGCGTCATTTGAGTTTTTTAAAACATCTGGAGCAGATTTGAGCGTGGGTGTTCGAACTGTTTAAAGAATACACAAGTTTACTGTTAAAATTACTTCTTAATTGCTTATGGCTTTTATGGAAGCCTTGTGACCTTGTTCAAGAAACATTACTTTAAAATGATTTCCCTAAAGTAAAAAACTGTCAAATTTTAATTTGCCAAAAAATTATATTTTTAGACCAATGAATTATATCTCTTCAGTTCCTTAAACAAATTAAAACCAATTGAAATCTTCGGAGAATATACAATTTTACAATAAAAAATTAGTTTGTAATTACCTATAGCTTCTATGGAAGCCTTTGAGCTATTTTGAGATAAATTAATTTTAAAAAACAATATCTCAAGTGAAAATAATAAATAGACTCCAAATAACACCTAGAAGGGGGGTTGAATAGGTGTATATCAAATAAACGCGAAATTTAAAAAAAATAAGCAACCACACAAAATATTATGAAAGCAATAAAGCACACAACACAAATATTTTGGTTACGAAGTGGAAACCTTTTGAAGAACTCTTCAAAAGTAAAACCACTCCGGGGCAGCCAAACCCAGGAAATCAATGCACTAGAAGAATGAGAAATTACAAGGTGTTCATACTTACAAAACCTTTGTGAGAGACACACTCTTGTACTAGACAAGTGACCCGCTTGCCCGCTACCGCAGTAGTTCTCCCAGAACCTCTGGAAAATTCTTCTATTGATCTTCCTTTATCGGAACTCCGATAGGCTTCAAGTGTTGCAAACAAAGATTGTGTGATACCCAATAAACTCTAAAAGAGGAGCAATATGATTACTCTAAACAAGCCTAAACCTCTCTTAGCACAAATAAAATAGCTTCTAAACCCTTGGAAATATTGGCTCCAATCCCTACAAAATTCGTGCTCCAAAAGGCCCTTAAATAGACTTGAAAAGGTAACCCTAAACTCATAAAGTCGGTTATCCAAAAATTACAATTCTGCCATTCCGCCCAGATTTTTCTTCTTCTCTTCACAGAACGTTTTGACCCCCTAAACGTTGGAATTGGAAAATTTTCGTGAAATAACGACTTGTAGCATTTTGAGTCAGCTTTCCAACGCCACCAAGTTTACTTCAATCGGAGTTAGGAATCAAAAGTTATGATCACTTTAGTCCGACTAGGTCAATGTTGACAGNCTCCCCCTTTGGCAATTCGGTGACAAAACCCAATTACAACAAAATGCTCAAGTCAAAAATTAAAACCTGTTCTCTGAAACATGAACAAACCATTAAACGTATAGAGAATTGGAGTAATAAAACTCAGATTAACATAGATATGAATAATTGAATAGATATTCAAAAAAAACATTAGCATATCCATGTTAATCAATCACATCATCAAAAAGATATCAATGACCAAAAAAATGACAAAGGGACTCAAGTGAAAGATTTAGGACAATGTCCTGTAAAAAAAAATTCAACCAAGCCAATAAACAAAGCAAATCAATCACCCAAGAACCATAGCAAAGATGAACAACCGTTGGTGAAGCACAAAAACAAATAACCTTTCTAGGAAGTAGACAGTACCACATCTAGAACTCTAACTAGGCTACATGAAGGAGAGACTCAACCACTATCCTCTAATCCCAACCATGATTAAGAGCAATGCACTGAATGCATCATGAATGAAATGCAAGATCATGAACAGTAAAACACATGATATGTAGAAGTGAACATTGTAAAAAAAAATGAGATTTCTCCCCCTCAATATATGATCAAATATCCGGATGGCACACAAGAAAAATACATCAATAGCTCATGTGCTAAACAAAGAATTCCCAACATAATCAATGCTCAAAGTGTGCAAAGTAGGCATGAGAATCAAAAGATGAATGGATCAAAAATTTTCTCCACAAAAGCTAAGCAATATGTTCCACTTAACCCATGCTTGTGTGTTGTGTGTGAAAGCATTCTATCAAGCAAGCTTAAAACCTTATTTGGTGAGGAGAAAGACTTAGTAAGCACAAGCTTATAAAATCCTCATGAGGAAGGTTGACATGCACATCAAGTCAAAAGTCAAACCTTATTATACTAGGGCCTAGTCACCCTCATCCAATACACTCCCCCTGAGACTTAGCACAAACTTAAACATAGTCCTTTAGTGACCGTCTATTTCCGCAATGACTCAGTCACTGGCTATTTCTGTAAGGACATGTTAAGCAATATTTGACACTGAACTTTTGTCCATATTTTCTTTTTGAGAAAGTGTCATTTAAACATTGGTGCTTAAATCACATGAAAAGAATGCTGAAATTTTTAGGTCCTAGGTTCAACTAGCGAATTGGTCAATTTAACCGAAAAGCTAGTCGACCCCCCTCATATGGTTGCCTAACAAACACTCACCCTTGCAGTTAAACTCAACTCAAAAAGAAGCTTTAATGTGCACAAGAGATCAGCATAGGTGAAATGTATCACAAAAACTCATGCTTAAGCAAAGAAAACAGTCCATTAAAAAAAAATAGTCAACTCATGCATAATAAGCACACTCTAAGTAAAAGATATGAATTGAATTCATGAAAGATACATGAGAGATTGATGGACTTTTAAAGTGCATGAAGAAACATGAAAAAAAAAACAACCAATTTTTTTTTTAAGAAACTAGAAATAAAACACACGAAAGTAATGCAATGCATATGCAAAACCAAAATTAAATAAAGAAAAACAACAAAACAAAAAAAAACAAAATATGCAATGCAAAGATTAACACATGCACTAGGATTTGAAAGAATATGCAGGAGATGCAATCCTAAGCATGCGATGTCCACCTACACCTAGGTGGGATCACTACCACTCCCCCTTAACCGGTGAATGGTATTTCCTTTAGGAACCCAAGCTTTCTTAAAACTAGGTCTTGACATATGACTTTGGAACCCATGATTTTCTAACTTATCCATTTTAGTCAAAACAACTCTCATCATATTGAACAACCCCTCATGATTATTTCTAAAAAATAAATCATCACTCAAATGCTCACGAGGCTTCAACTTGAAGCAATTTGGTCGGATATGACCAACTTTGCCACAATGATGGCAAGTAGGAACAAACTTCTGAGAAGCTTGTCTCCTAAAAGGAGGGACATATTTAGACTTAGGTGTAGTCACACAAGGGTCATCACAAATTTTCTTACCATTATCACTTGAAGCATGAATAAGAATACTTTTACATGTAGTGACTGAAGATGCTTGAGAAGTAGAAGAAATATAATCAAAGCTCAACTCATTCTTGTCACTTCTAGATTTTTGAGAATCAAACAAGCAATCAGGATGTTCACTAGAAAACTTTTTCAATTGATTATTAGACATATCAAGATCGTTTTCAAGTGATTTAATCTTTTCATTCAAATTCAAATTTTCAGATTTCAATGAATCAATCAAGATATGTGATTCAGATAATTTAGCAACCAAAGACTCTTTTTCATGTTCAACATCACTAAGCTTTTTAAAGGAAATTTGATACTTTTTCTTTAATTTAATAAATTCCTTATAAAGCTTATTATAGATCATCTGAAGATCATCTTCATAATCTGAATCATCCTGAGATGATTCGCACTTGATGTCTTGAGTACTCTTCTCTTTCTTATCCATAGGATTTCTCTTACCTAGATAATTCATGTTAAGGAACTGAGAAGTATACAGCAAAAAGGAGTCAAGGACCTCACTCAGGAATTTAATCCAAACAGAGTGAACCCGCTCTGATACCAATTGAAAATAATAAACAGACTCCAAATAACACCTAGAAGGGGGGTTGAATAGGTGTATATCAAATAAACGCGGAATTTAAAAAAA